>CABHPQ010167888.1:0-25964 GCA_902168405.1 Peromyscus aztecus | reverse complement strand
CTCCTGGCTCTGCCTCCTGAGTGCTGGGATTAAAGGCATGCGCCACCACCTGGCTTATTTTGTTAGATTTCTTAAAGGGAGCCACACAAACACTCACCTGAGAGCACAAAGTACTATAGGCATTGTGATCATCAAGAATGTGGAAATGCCTCTGACAAAGTTGATTGGGAACCATCCAGGTGTAATAAGGAATGATTTTTGACACAGAGACCATGTAATGCTTCAGTATCAACCAATAGATGTTAGAGATATTGCACTTCAGTTTTTCTCTTTAGTAAAAATGTATAAATAGAGTTTGTCATTTATATACTTACACTGTGAGAGGTACCATGTATTTTAATGTATCACTTAGTATATGAATATCTAAAATTTTCCATTATTAGCTTCTGTTCATATACTCCTGCATGAGTCACAATGAACAGGGGCCATGTATTATATTTCTTCACTGTCATATATATTGTATAAAATACCTTGTAAATATTTAATGCTCATAAATACTTAACTTTGTGGTTAAGGACTATGATAGCTCATTGAAAAGGCATATTGCTGTATTATTTTAAACATATTATAATGATTTAAGACAACAGATTCTAATAAGAATTACCTCACTATACCTTATTAAAATGGGCTCCCTTGTCCATCATAATAAAATATTAAAACTGTATTATAAACCCCAAACCGCTATTGTGTAGCTAAAATTTAGAAATTCTGAATCCTTGTGATAGGGTTTTTTGAGAGCTATCAAGTTTGAAATTTCATCTTTATGTACTCAGCTGAGCAGATAAGACAATATCCACTGAATGGGAAACCTGAAGGATATAATCAAAAGCTACAAAATTTGAATCAGAGCAAAGGAATTGCTTATCCATAAATCCTGCCATGACACACCCTTGGGTACTAAGGTTCTCTAAAATCAAGTTGGGGTCCCCAGCAGTGTCAATTTCCCCCTCTATTTTAGTGAGGAGAAACACGTGTAACCCTGAGGTACCTGTTGGGTATGGTGAACAACATCTGGGCCATCTGGTCTCTCATTGCTGTAGAGCATCCCTTCTTACCCAAAGATGCTTTCATCAAAACCACCTGGCTGATTGACATACTAGGAGAGCTGTAGTGCTACCTAAGGGTTCTCAGCACATTTGCTACCCAGTGTGTATCGGTACCCGCTGTAGGAGGCTAAACATAGCTCTGTTCCCAGAATCTTGTTTTTCTTCTGCAGTTCTGAGCCTCATTTGTGTGGGTTTGGCAAGAGCTTCAGATGCCAGGTTTCTCCTGCAGTTTAATCTCTGCATGCAGAGAGAACCTGATATTAATGAGCAGCTCTCCTAGTTACTGTTCACACAGTACTTGAATCTATGCATTTTCTAAATGCATACCTCAGCATAGCTGTGGCCTTTTCTACCTTCTTTAATTCTATATACAAAGATTGTGTTGGTTGTTAATGGTATTTTAGCCAGCTTGAAATTGATGCAAAAGTATTGAGGAGACAAAGGAACACCTTGAAATCAATTTCCCCCCAAATAAAGCCTTTAGAGTCAACCCTATCACTTCTTTGAGGTGAAGAGTGAGAAGTAGTTTGAAGTGACAGATTTCCTCTAGGAATGGACCAGTGATCTCTAGAAGTACACAGTAAGGGGGAGGGTTGACCTATATGCAAATACAAGAGACCTATTTCTTAGAGCTATTGGGTTTCCCTAGCTTCTTTAAGGAGATGAAACCTGCTTTCATCTGTCCCCTGGCAGGTTCTTCTCTCTAGAAAGGAATTTAATCCGGAACCTGCCTCTTCCTTTTGAGTACAGGGTCAGTTTCTTTCTTTTAATCTAAAAACATGCTGGTACATTTTGTATCTTCTCATATAGCTAGGAAAAAATCATGATATTCAGTACATCCTTATGAGATCCTCAGACATATCTCAAGTTGCTCTATTTTTTTCTGCCTCTGATAATGACATTTCTGACAAAATGTATTTGCGGAATGCAACTGTTAGTAGGATTTGAATAATGCCACATTAAAGGGTGGATGCGTATTTCAGCATATTTAGGAACAATGTGTTGGGTACTTGTGGAAGACAGCCCCATCTCTCATGTCGCCTTTCTTCCTTAATGCACACTCAAATAGTAGCTTCTGTGAGAGATAAAATATGGAGGCATGCAGGCAGGAATTTTGTAGTATCTTCCTGAGGACTATTGCTGCAACCTGACAGCAATTTTCCATGTAATAACAAAATGAGATGCAATGGGCCACGATCCTCTCTAGAAACACTACTGGTATTTATTTATAGATAATAACAAATCTATACGTTTTTCTCTTTATTCTGAAAGAAATTGAGATGTCAGCCTTGAATATTTTTGCTCCTAATTCTTGCATTGCAATCCTGCATTTGCTTTCTTTGTCCTTTGTTTTGTCCTGTTCATTGATATTTTGAGTGTTGGATAGGCAGAAAGTGAATTCTGTCTTCTATAAAACGCGATTCAGGCAGAGTGGAAGTGTGCCTTGTGGTCTTTGTGCTCAGGGCTCTGTTATTATGTCTCAGAATGACAACATAATTGTAGGGATGTTGTTGTTCCTTTGCAGAATTGCTTGAACCCCGGATATTCGTCTGCTTAATGATGCGTAATCATCCATTATCCATCTTGTATTTATGCTTCTGTTAGGAAATTAATGACAGACTGGCCATGAGAGTAATAGTTTGGCACTTTCCTTGCAAATTAATTCCAACATTAGTCAGAATCCGTGTTTTAAAAAGCAAGTTCCCCTTCAAGAAACAAAATATAAAATTTTTATCACTTATATCTTTAAATACTTTAATATTTGGACATATACTCCTACTTTTAAACTTTGGAGACAAGGTCTCCATTGTCTAATGCTGTGCTCAAACTGTCTATGTACAGGGGGATGACCTTGAACTCCAAACCTTCCGGACTCTGTCTCTAGAGTTTTGGAATATTTACATTTAACAAACAGTAGTGCAGCATAATGTTCTAATATGGGCTTCCAGAGATGTTTACATAAAATGCATGTGACAATTACTATTTATGTGTTTTTGTTTTTAGTAGAGGCTAAATCATGCAAAGCCTTTCACATGCCCACAGACAATTTGGAAATTTGCAGTGTGCGTCCTTCCTCTTAGAGCTCAATGAGGATCCACTTGTTTGCACAAGCAGTGGGCAAAGGCAGTGACCAATACACTTGCTTTTGCAAATAACCAATATTCTTCTTTATAATTTTTGTCTATATCAATTATTTTTCCAGTTAAGGGCCCCTGTTCTGCCTTTACTCTGATGGAATAGGAGAATGCCCACCTCAGACTGGCCTATGGGTAAGGCTGTGGATCATTCTCTTGATTGATGATTGATGTTGTAGGGCCCAGCTCACTGCGGGTGGTGCCAGCCCTGGGCGGTGGTCCGCGGTTATATGGAAAAGCAGGCAGAGCAAACCATGGGGAGCAAGCCAGTAAGCACATTCCTCTTTGGTTTCTGCTTCCATTCCTGTCTCCAGATTTCTGCCGTAAGTTCCTGCCCTGACTTCCCTAAGAGTTGTAAGCATAAATACGACCTTTCCTCCTCAAGTTGATTTTGTTCATGGTGGTTTTTTTTTTATTACTTCTTTTATTTTTTGAGGTTATAATATAATTTTATCATTCCCTCCTTCCCTTTCTTTCCTCCAAACCCTCCCATATGCCTCTCCTTGTTCTATTTCAAACTCCTGGTCTCTTTTTTCATATATATTATGTGTGTATATAAATATATACACATATATGATAATAATTAAAATTCTAATCCTAATATTAATAATTATACAATTAATAACATAATTATATGATGTATAAATTTATGATAACTAAGATATAAGTATATGATAATTATATAATTAATATATATGATCCATAATTAATAAAAAATATTCCTAATACATAAATATAATTTGTTCAGCTTGCATGTTACTTGTATACATGCTTCCAGGGCTAAGAATTTGATATTGAGCAGCAAATTGGTGTGCACTTTCCTGACATGGCTCCCATAACATGACAACCTAAAACATGGTGATTTATCACAGCAATAGAAATCCTAACTAAGATACCTTCCAAAGCTATGATATTAGAAAAATCATAAGCATATTTTCTGAATACTAGATAGCTTAATAATTTACATACATAGCAAAATGACTTTATTTTAAAATGTAGGATTTAAAATAGTATGTAGCAGCATGTGGTTTACAAATATGTGAAAGCAAATATTCACATACTAGTCACATGTCTTGAATTCTTCTGACTGTGAGCCTGTAATCCTGTTTCAGTCAGTTTAGTCTGCTGTAACATAATTCCATAGGTACGCTGAATGGCTTAAACTTAAAGCAGTTTGTTTCCCATAGTGACAGTACTTGGGAATCCATCATCAAGGTGCTTGCTTGGAGATGGCTCTCATCTTCTTGTGTCCTTATGTGGTAGACAAGATGGTGAACAAGCTGTGCTGTCACTTCTTACAAGCACACTCTACCCTCAGGAACTCATCTAAACCCAAAGACCTCCCACAGGCTCCATCTTCATGTAGCTTTACTTTGAGAGACAGTACATCAGCATATAACTTAGAAGGGGAGACTTGATTTATTCCAGAACACATTTCTTATAAGAATCCTAAGTAGGAATTACCACTAACCATATTTTTTCAGATGTAGAATCCGAGGTGAAGGAAACTATAGCTGATGTGTCCACGTTCACTCAGAGAGTAGTAAAATTAGAATGTTTCTTTCAAAACTGTAGCGAGTAGACCTAATCATAGCTTTCGAGTTTCTTTCATGTGGGTTTGAGTTCAGGTTACCTGTGTGATCCTGATTGATTTCTTGATATTCTAGTATCAATAATTCAGGGTAACCTATTCTCATTCGTACTTGCTAAACATTCATCTCTCTCTATACTTGTGAGGACTTACACTTGACTACTACCATTGCCATCACCATAACAAAGCTTATTTAGGATTATAAGACCAAGTATATGGTCAAGCACTATACTTACAAATATAATTTCTCATATAATGGTCATAAGGATCTTGTTAGCTTAATTTACTTACACTTTACTGACAACTGTTTTGCCTCAAGATCAAAACTTCTGTATCAAAAGCAACCAAAAATCTACTCTGCATGTGTGTACATGCATATGTGCATGTGTGTATACACACATACCTTCTCTAAACTCCCACATGTACATAAACAAGAATCAGATAAATCAAACAGCTCACGTAATAAGAATCCCATCCCACCAACAAATTATTACCATCACTATAATTAGTGAATATTTTCCTGTATAAAACATAAATTTCTGCATCATGATTTGGTCTTATAAAAGCTTCCTAAATAACTCACAATCTGATCTAGAAAGATATAATTGACGTACATATATTGCCTCAGTTAGGGTTTCTATTGCTGCTGTAAAACACCATTGCCAAAATCGAGTTGGGGATGAAAGGGTGTGTTTCCTGGTATAGTTTGTGTCAAGTTGACATAGAACTAGCTAGCATATATATCAACTACAGAGTGTGAGCCAGCCAGTAGAAAACGGTAGGAACATGTGCTGGAGGATTCTGTGGAATCCCTCAGTTTTGAAGCAAGAAATGGGCTAAAGATATTCTTTCAGATTTTTTTTTTCAACAAATGGGCACCCTGGGCTATTAGAGAATGTGTTCAACTTATGGTCAATAATATTAAGATTTCAATTCTAATTCTTATGAGTTTTCTAACTTGACCATGCAACACATGGTCTTCTAAGCATCAAATTACTCATCCAGTATAAGGCAACAATGATATGATCTTTGTATAGTTAACAGAATCGTGAAGACAGCCAAAAGTGCCTATGTAAAAGTTTTTGAAGACTTCATGATGGCTGAGGAGTGTGGTGGGCTGCCAGTGATCTGTGTTCCAGTTGTATAAAGATGTGAATTTGTTGTAACATTTTCCACCCTTTCCAGAGTTAGGATGGTTCAGAGTAAGTCACAAGGCACATATATGTTAATATATGCTATATACTGTGCTTCTGTATACCTATACCCATTTCAGCCATTTAAATCAGTTGCTGCTGAAAGACAATATCTTCTTGTTTTTCTTTTTTCTTCATTTTGTTGGGACCATAAAATTTGTCTTTGCTAAATGACTAAAAAGGTTACATACAGTATTAGCTATTAAAGTGTCTTAGGGATTGGTATAATAACATAAATAAATAGGTATGCATTTCTTTCTGACAGAAATCCCCGCTGTTAAAATGCCAGGAATCCCATTTTATAAAGTAGGATCATTACAAAAGGTTTGGCTGTACTCCCAGAACAAGAGGTTCCCCAGTGAGAAACCACCTGTTAGCAAAGTCATCCTACTGTTTGGTATCAGAGAAAAATATAAATCATCCCCAGAAAGCAGTGTCGAGAGCCTGGAGGGAAATTACTTCCCCAAACAACTGAAAGTCTGCAAAGTTATACCTCAGTTGTGTGATAGGATACATTCAAGCTACAAACTCTATTTACTGAAACCCTATGAAAGAATTAGAAACAGTAGTATTGGTGTTAAAAGAAATAGCAGAGTCTTAGACTACTACCACCTGGAATAAGTACATACAAAATAATTCAATAGCTGGAACTCATTCATAGTTAGAGGCCAGAATTCCCATTGAGAAGTGGTTTGGAATGGCGGAGGAGATGGTTCACTGTGTTTGAATAATAGAGTAAGTGGAAGTTTAGAGAAGCAGATATTTTGATATCACAGATTTTCCCCAGTCCTTGTCATGTTTGCTTCTAATAATAATAATAACTCACATGGGGACATCACAGTGTTCCCAGATCTGAGTCATATAAGCTGTATATCTGATCTTCCATAGAAGTATGTGACAGAGTTAAGACTCTTCTCACTTACTGGGGAACAGTGGGAGATATGACCAAGTGCAGGAGCTGTGTATTATCTTCTGGTAAATTCATGAAACTCGCATTTGGAGTTTCCTCTCATGTCAAACAAACACATGTCTCAGAGAATTACTGCAAATGTTAACACAATTCATGTAAAATACTCAGAATAATCAAAGAAATACTAGCAGAGAAATAATTGTTGAACATAGTTGAGTGACTAGCCCGTTTAAATTAAGCTGTTTCTGTCTGTGGGACCCACTTTACCTCTGTCACAAGTCTGAGTATTTTGTCTGTACACTCAGAACTTCCAGGCTTAGTCTGCATAGTAGACTGGTTAAGAGCATGAGCTATATAGTGAAGTTTGCCTGTTATTTAATTGTGGCTGTGCTAAATATTCCTGGATTCTCAGCAAGCTACAAAACTGTTTCTGATCTGTAAGGTGAGGGGGATCACAGAATGGAGTAACAAGTGTATGGAATATGAGAAAGAAGACATTGGAAAGCCCTGTATCAGGGCTTCCCATGTGCTAAATGCTCAACCAGTGACAACTATTACAACCATTGTTTTCTTCCCCAACTGTCTTTCTTGAGGCCTGGGACCATGAGGTTAACTTCTAATATCCACCCCTGCCCAAATAAATGTTCATGGTGAAACCCAACATGTTAAGGATGCAGGAATCATCTTTATGTCAGCATATCATCCTGTAGCTTGTCCTGCAGACATGTAAGATCTTGCTGAGCAGCTCTTGTGCCATTCCCATGTTATGGACTCTGCTCTAGTTTTCTGCTAGAAATGCCTAGAGTTTCTTCCATTTTGGATTCTTTCCTGCTGCCTTAGAGGCCACCAGCTGGAGTCCCCTGGCAAATTTCTCTGATGGTCTCCCAAGGCCAAACCGTCATGCATGTTTTCAATGATGGAAAACTCTGGGCTTGTTTGATCATCCTAGTGCTTATCCCTTCAAGGCTGTGGTGAACGTCTGGTAGGTCTTCTACCCATTTTAGTTGAACGGCAGTCAGCCAGTGGGAGGCTCTACGTGTTCAAAACTCTGTGGGCTCCTGATGAGTCTTCCCAAGTCTTAACCCCTATAACTACCTTCCTTATTCAATGATAGTAACTTCCAATGAGTGAGGAAGACATCTATCTAGATTAACTGATTTTTCTGTGATTCCAGTCTCATTCACAAAATAAATACTTCTAGATACAAAGGTAGAACAAAAACTTTCAACTCAGTTACAATTCAGTGGTGTCAATCTGTGTTATTTAGGGGTTTGCTATTTCAGTGTCTGTGTGTGCAGTTTCCTCCACAATATCTAGAGTTATAGCTTTCATATAAAGTCAGAGGTCCATAAAATAGACGAACAAAATTGACCTTCATAATGTATAAAGATTATTAATAGCTGACTGAGTGTGTTGTGATGAAAATATGTCAGCAAATGACTACCAAGGGGAAGACAACATAAGTGAACTGAAACACAAACTGGTTCCTTTGGGTGTGGACACTGGTTTCATAATGAAGCTTTGACTTAACCTACAAAATCACTGCAGTGCAGTAAATGTAATGACTCAGGGGCCTCAGGTCTCACGGGGAAAGAAATCCATTGCTAGCTATGATTTTCTTCTATTCACTCTCTTTTTACCTTCCCTTTCAAATAGTCATAACCAATGTCCATTCACCCATGTTTCTGCTAAGTAGGTTTGTTTTGATGAGTAATTAAAGAATGGAAACTTTGAAGAACAGTCTTCAGGGAAACAAAAACAAACAGCAACAACTCAATGAATAGTCAGAAAACTTGCTTATAACAAATTTATTATTGTGACCTGAAAGCCATTTAAGCGATTTAAGTTAAGCAAAAACATTATACTAACATATTGCTATATTTAATACTAACATATTGCTATAATGTGAGGCGTCAACCTCTTAAAAAGGAGAGATGCATAGAGATGCATAATTAACAACTTGCAGGCCTGTTCTTCAGGTTCCCAGATCACTCCTGTTAGCACACATAGGCCCATAAGCAACTTGAAGCAAGGAGGTGTCTTCTCTTTCTGTAACCTCAGGATGTATTTCACATGACTGTTTCATGAGATCTGAAAAGGTATATGCTATCCATCTAGCTCAGCAGGTAAAAATGCTTGTCAACAAGCCTGATGACTGGCATTCGGTCCCTGGGAGCCACATGGCAGAAAGAGTACAAACTGAAAGTTGTCCATTGACCTCCATCTACATGTCATGACACATACGTTCACACACGCGCGCACGCGCGCGCGCGCACACACACACACACATGCACACACGTACACACACACGTAAATCAATGTAAAAACATGTAAAGAAATTTGAAAGGGTAAAATGCAGGAAGAGGTAGAGAAAACGGTTTTATTCTTAATCTTAAAAGTCATACTGCAGCTGAGAGCAGGCTCTCATTGACTCATTCTCTCCTAAGCCATGTCTTTTCTTTTGTTGTTGTTATTATTATTGCAAGTGGGGGAGTGGGGACACATGCCACAGCATGCACCCATGTGGAGGTCAGAGGATAATTCGGTAGAGTCAGTCCTCTGCTTCCACCTTCTCGTGGATTTGGGAGATTGACCTCAGTTTCCAGGTTTGCACAGAAAATGCCTTTACTTATGACATTCACCTCGTCACACTGATTCTAACATACTCGATTTCACAAGACAGTATGGAAATATCTCCTAATTTTTTATTGTATAGCAAAAACTGTCTTTTTAAAAGAAGTGCACTCTTAGTACTTTCTGGTCCCTGTCTACATAAACTCTGACTTCAGTGGCTTCTGGATGCGTGAGAATGTTTTTCTTGTCCCTCCCTGGGGAGCAAGTCATTTTTAACCTATTCCTTTTTTTGTGGATATTTTTTTAAAAAAATTAAAGCAAAATATACTACCTAATTCTTAATTCCAATACATTTCTATGACCTATACCTACAATACATTTTAAGTGAAAAAAAATCATGATAATGTATGCACTAAAAAAAACTAGTGGCCATTTTCACCACGAAGAAACTGGAATCTTGACAAGTTGAATTGCCCAGGATCAGCAGAATCAGAGACTAGCATTTCATGTTCTAAGGAAATAATTGCAGTCATCTGTGACGCTGTCTCTCCAATTTCCTTACCTTTGTTAGAGTCTCTTTATTGAAGGTGTCAGTGTTTCTAAAATACCATTGTTTGATGGAATCAAATTAGAGACTATGGACTCAGCCTAGTGAATGAAATTGCCAATGTTGAGATTGCTTGCTTTTGAACTGGCGCTCAGCCCCCAGGTTTTGGATGATTTATGTGGGTTCTGACAAACAGATGTCTTCCTCATTCTGGGATGTTTCAACATGAAGAGTGTGGCAGATCCTCAAACCCAAATCTAGGAGTGACTAATGAGCATTGAGAGCAGATAAACTGTGTTTATATGTATATGTATATTATACATATTACAAATATATGTATTTGTTATGTATTACAAATATATAACCATATATAGTATGTAATATATAATATACAGTATATTATACACACAGACACACACACACAGACACACACACACACACACACACACACACACACACATATACATGTATAACTGTTAAAAGATCTGTCTATGGTAAAAGCCAGAATTTTAGGACTCTGGTCCATGTCATTCCTAGTTGTATGAATTGTTGAAATTATCCAGTGACATTGATTAATTCTTTCAGCACAATGTTAAGATAGGACTAGCTTGCTCAGTGTTCACATGCTTAAGTTTTACTCTTCGTGAGAAAGAAATACACGGGTGCTTTGGTTGAAAATAAAAGGTACTTTCCTAGGAATTCCTGTGTATTCTCTACCGTTGTGTTAGTGTTCAAGCATCTCTTCATGCAATTATAAATTCATTTAACATTAAAATACTTTAGATTGCTTCAAATTATGCTCCTTCATAAGGAAAATGTGCTTTGTGAATAGGCCTTGTTTTTGTGATTTGGGTAGGGAGAATTGGAAAAGGCCTGAAGGAGGCAATGTTTCAGTTTTCCCAAAGAACTGATTGGCCAACAGCTATCCCTTACGGTTTCTACATTGTGCTTGGTGGGTTCATTCTAAGACTAGTTGATTCATTCCAGTCCACGTCAGCTCTTTTACATTCGGCTAGTGGTACTAAATTGCGAGGCTAAGGCTGCAGCGGTGGCTCTGTGTTTAACCTTGCACTGCTCTTCAGAGGACCTGAGTGTAGTGCCCAGCACCCATGTCAAGAGGCTCACAACCACCTTTAACTCCAGGCCCAAGAGATCTGAAGCCCCCTCTGCCCTCAGAAGCACCCCAAACTGTGTCACATTCACTCACATACATACACATAGGTAAACATTTTAAGAAATAAATCTTTAAATAAAAAATGTCAAAGCTAGTAATATTGGTTTGTATAAAGGATAGAAAGCATGGGTTTATGATTATGGACAACTTACAGCATTTAAAAGTAATAATGGTATAAATGTAAATTGTATCCTTTTAAAATCTGAAATTATTTTGTAACTTTTTTTTAATTTTAAGTGTAGTTAGGATTTAGGTTTGGAGAGGAGCATTGACTTAGAAATGACTCTCCTTTCTAGAGCTGACCCACCATTTTTTTTTTCTGTAGGTGTGGGTATGTGACACTGAGTATTACATCCAGGGTCTTCTATATTCTAGGCAAGTGTTCTATCACAGAACTATGCTACCAGCTCAAGTTTATTTTGTTTTCTTTGAGAAAAATTATGTAATTCCAGAATTTATTTCCGTCAGAAACAGAAAATGAAAGAAAACCCAAACCAGTCAAAGTATATTTAAAATAGAGTTTAAAGATTCAGATGAGTTACCTATCATTGGTATGAATAATCCATCATTTGCTATTAAGAGTTTCATCTCATATTAAAAATCATAATGACTTCATATAATACAGCTTCTGTTATCCCCACCTCAATAAAAGAAGAACTCACAATGTACGGCAAGCTTATGATCTCTCTCTTCAGAGAGAGTTCATTGCATGATACAGGGAGTGAACACATGTTGAAAAGTAAATCTGGAATTTGAAATTCTTTCCACTTATAATTGTCTCATTTACTACAAGGAGCAGTAATACTTTCTCCACTCAGGATGTAACCACTTGGCGTTTATTTTTCATATCTCATGTTTGTTCACAATAACCATAATTTACGTTTTCCACATCAGGCTAAATGGTAGTTTGTCTGGCAAATGCCTCAGGGTCCAAGGCACATGTCAGTTCTTCAGAATTATGTGTGGTGATGATACCCAGAAGTGTGGTTTATAAAATGTGGGTATCTTGGTGGTCTAGCTTTGATTTCCAAGAACAGGGGATGCTGGGTGATGGGTGATGGCAAAGCCAAGCTTCCTCCAAGATCAAAGCTCAGTCTTCATGACAGCTGAGGCCAGTGGAGACGCTTGGACTGAAAGTCTAAAGAAACAAATGCTGGCCCTTAGTCTAGGCAAAGATTATTTCCTTGCCAAATTACCCAGAGGTAACATTGTGTGGATGACTCCAAATATCGTCAGACCGAACATGTTCTAACCAGCAAAAGGCCTTGTTATGCCTCAGAAAGAAAAAATTGTTCTTTATTCTAAAAAAAATAGAAAATTATAGGTTTTGTCTCCGTTTCTTAAGTAACGTTGTATTATGTTTATTGTCTATTTTGTCGCCTGAGGGAATGGAATCTCTGGTGTTGGCTTCTTATAGAGGAAAGGGTCTTTCACCAATAACTGTCTATATCCTGTACATTCCTGCTCTAAGCCACACAGAACACGTTTTCCATACGACTGTCTCCCATAGCACAGTGAGAAATAGATCCCAGGCAAGTTACTTTGTGTTACTATGACTCAGTTGCCTTCTATGAAGTGGGACTTTGCTGTAGAATTCTGGTTTAAACAAATAGATCCATGGGGCATATGCAAACTGCAGTTTCCTTTATTTTCAGTGAGTACACATAGTATCTACCCAGCCAACCAAATTCTACTCCACCTAGGTAAAGCCTCTCACTCCCGCATTACAGCTCTCAGGTTGTATCACATTCACCTTCACTCTCCTCTTAACCACTTTATTTCAACTTTGGACTTTAGATTTTTCAGATTTCCATATCAGAACAATTGTAATGACTTATGGACTGACTAGTTTTATATCAACGTGACATAAGCTAGAGTCATTTGAGAGGAGGGAGCCTTGATTAAAATATCTTCCTCAGATTGAGCTGTCAGCAAACCTACAGGGCATTTTCTTAATTAGCGATTCATAGGGGAGGGCCCATCCTGTTGTTGGCAGGGCCATCCCTGGTCCAGTGGTCCTGGGTTCTAGAAGAAAGCAGGCTGAGCAAGCCAGGAGGAGCAAGCCAGTAAGCGGCACCCCTCTGTGGCCTCTGCATCTGCTCCTGCCTCTAGGTTCCTGCTCTTGCTGCTTTTTATGATGAACTGTTACATGGAACTGTGAGTGAATTAAACCCTTTCCTCCTCTAGTTGGTTTTGGTCATGGTGTTTCATCATAGTAATAGTAGCCCTAAATAAGACAGCTTCTTTCCGGCGATAGCAATATATATATATATATGCCCAATTGCTATATATACTATTCCTATCGGACACTTCTCAAACTCTATCAATTCTATTATTCTCTTGATTAATCATCACCTCTCACATCTGCCAGATTTTTAAAAATTAAACTTCAGTTTCCATTCTTCATTAGGACTACTTAAAAGATATGTTTTATAGATTTCTTTCATGTTACCCCCCTAATACTTGGTCAACTTAGACTAACCTACAATTTTAAGCATGCTCCCTTTCTTCTGCATGTTTCCCATCATCCCCTCATTATGCTACTGTAAATCTCCTGGTAGCCATGCTGTTTTTTGTTCTGCCAGCAAAAAAAAAAAAAAAATTATGCATCTTACCAAAGTTCCTAATCTCCCTGCAACTTCCTTGGAGCATGAATCATTCACTTACACCCATTTAGACAGAAGAGGCATATATGTGCACAGAGCCTAGGAATAGATTTTTAGAACCTGACCTTAGAGGCATATGTGTGCAGAGACCCTGGGAATAGATTGTCAGAACCTGAACTTAGTTTTCTATACTTACTAGACACAAGACTTTGTGTAAATTCAAAACATCCTTGAGCCTCATTTCCCACATTTTTGCAAAACAGGGACAATGATTAGTGTCTTCCTCCCAGGTTTTCATGAAAATTGAAATAATGGCTGGCTCACACAAAGTTCTAGTTTGTTAAGTGAAATAATAAAGAGTTGGCTTTAGCAACTGATTTTTCTGTCCTTCATGAAGTTGGCCAAATTCCTGCCATGCTGTTTACATGCATATCTAATTGATGTTAATTGTATTAGAGAATGGGACTTTGTGTGTGTGTGTGTGTGTGTGTGTGTGTGTGTGTGTGTGTATTTTCATTTTCTTTGCACATTATAGGGTTCAGTGATTGCTTTGTGAAGGGTGAACATTTATTTTGGGGTTAGATAGTCCATTCCTAAGAGATTTTTTTTGAAGATTGGAGTCAGCCTTATTAGGCTATTTAATTTTAAGATTTTAATAAAACTGAAAAGTCCCATGGAGCATTTTTTTGTTCAATCTAGTGCTTTCTAAGTACACAAAGTCTTAGCTTAGATTCGGTTGATCTGGAGTTTGCCTCTTCAGCTCTTTAATCTCATAGGTCTAATGGTTCTTGTGTTTTGACAACTGTTCCAACAGATAATAATATGTTACCATTGGCAAAGAGTTTTACAGATTGCTTCTAATTAAAATGTGTGGATGTCTTTGATCATCTTACCCTCACTTAGTAGGTGAGGAAACCGGAGACAGAGACATGGGGCAGCCAAGTCCCAGTCCACTGCCTGGGGCAGCCAGCATGTGGGAGTGGTTACCAATTGCTCTGTCTTGCCAGGTTTAAGGATACCATCCAAAGTGATACTATCAGGACCACACCAAGAGTTCTGGGCTGAACTGGGTCATGGAATCCTCATAATAAGAATCAGAGTTAAAAGAGAGCTTGGAAATCATCTCATTCCATTCTTTACATGTAATTTAAATAAATTTATGACCTGAGCTCCTTTGGTCTGTGTTTTGATTCTTGCACTAGGATACTTTTGGTTTGATTTAGATCTCCACATTTGCCCCACCGATGGATAGATCTGCTTAGCATCAGGCTTTTGTCTTTCTGAAGTTTTCACTTATTTGCCTAAGTTCTTTCCTTAAGCCACACACTATTTTATTCTTTCCCATCAGATAATGATTCTGAGGTGAGAAGGCAGATACCATCCTTTTCATTGTATTCTGTTGACCTCAATGTCTTTAATTCTCCCCAACATTCACTCTTTAGAATTTTTATTTATCACTACTATGAGGGAAATCTGTGTATTTTCTTTTGTTTCTCTTCTTTTCCTGATCTTCCTCCTGCTCCTCCTCCTTTTTCTTCTTTTTCTAGCTGCTGATTAACTAAGTAGTCCTACCTTCATTTCTTCTCTACCCTCTCAGGAAGAGAAGAAGTGTGATCCTCGTACACTTTTTCCTTTGTTAGTTCCCTGCTGCACCTGCTGCAAGCTCTCTTTGCAGCCAATCAAGACCTTTGTTCTGTATCTCTGTGCCTCTGTCTCTCTCTGCCTCTCTGCCCTATCTCTGTCTCTTACACACACACACACACACACACACTCAACACACTCATAGACTCACATAGCACACACACTCATGCACACACACACACTGATTTTTAGTGCCTCAGTTCCCAACCCATCAGCCTAATATTTTCCTAAGCAAAGTACCTCTCCTGCTTGCATTCTAGTATGCTAAAATTGATGGGCCTTTCTCTCACACACTAAAACTTGAGTCTCAGATTACCACTTAAAAGCTCCGCTTCCCCCAACCAAATCACTCCAAGTCATTGTACTTCTGTTTCTTTGCCTGAAAAATTAAAATGACAGTTATTATTTTTCTCACAGGAAAATAGTGACTGGTAAGTGAAATGACAAACATGGATGTGCCGGTCTTCTGATAACAAGAAAGTCATAGCTTTCCATCCTTTTGTGGGTTACCTCAGCAGCCACATGCTAACTTCATTCTGCACCAAACACAGACCTTAGTCATCCCTATTGTTTTTAATATAGCAAATCTTCAATGTTTGGATTTAGCATGTCGTGCTAGAATTTAAACACTTGTAATTGAGAGAAGTGACCATCTAAACAATGCTCTGGGCAGGGCAAATGCTGTGCAGGAGACAATCTCTGGAAACAGCTTGTCATGGAGATGAGCAATGCCCCTTGGCACTGCTTTGAAAACGAGGGATGAGCAGCCTCACATGCAGCAAGTTCTCGTGTGTGCTAATCCAGTCAGGCATGTTATTAATGTGTCTTTTTTTAAAAACAGTTTTCTTGTGCTATCCTGTAATTACACATACATTTTTTTCCTTGCAGATGTTTCTTCTATTAAGAAGTTCACAAAAGACAATCCTGCTCTTCAATAACTCCACATTTTTTCCCCTGAAAATTTCCTCTTTAAAACAAATAATACTCCGAACCACTATAAGAGGTGGCAAAACCTATTGCAGGGAGAGACCTGTTGTTCCCAGCACATATTTTTGAACTTCACCTGTACAGTACACTCACTGTTCTAGGGCGGTCCATCTCTCTATGGCTCCATGTACTCTGCCCGACCTGCCTTTAACCAGGCCTTAGAATGGGGTTATAAAAACTCTCTGCTCTATCTTTCCCCATACTAACACAACTGAGTTCTACAAGTGAATACTGTTAGGGCCACCAGGACTTTCTTCTTAGTCCATTCAGGCAGTTGTTTATTCTCCAAAAGAATGAAATTACCAAGAAATACCCGGACAGGAAGTGGGCCTATGTATGTTGTAGGTCAGATAATAAATGCAATTTTTTTTGCTGCTATTTGTTGTAAATTCAATTCACGATGAATTTTCTTGCAAAGGTTATTATCTCGTGGTGATTTACTAGATATTTTTAAGAGCAATGTCCTTGCATCCATATTTAACAAAAGAAGAAGGGAGTGGTATTCAACAAAGCAACCATCCCCCTTTATTTGATGTTGCTATCAAAGACTATTATTCATCTTTTGTGAATGAAGATTTAATTTACTTTTAAAATGTCAATGTAAGGAGATATTTTAATGATAAAATAAATCTGGCCTCTCTTAGTATCTTCTGACTTTAAAATGTTCCAACAGAAGCTGATACAAATGAAATACTTCCTTTTTTTTACCAAGGCGGAAAAAAGAAATACAATAATTTCATGATGCAACAGGATTTCAAAGTTGTCTGTTCTGCTATATGCTTCCTTCATGCCAATTATTTTCTGTTTCGCTGCATTCCCTTTCACACACACACACACACACACACACACACACACACACACGAATAACACATACCACATTATATCAGGGCAAGTATGTACATGTGTTGATAGCCATGAACTTAGGCAATTAGGCATTTTACGGCTAAGGTCACCCTATTAGGATTGCGGCAGGTATGACACATTAAGCGGTAAGTAGACCTGGAAGCTCTTGAGGCCTGTGGCGCCTGCCCTCTCCTTCATTTCCATAGAGCTCCAGTGTAGTGAGTGACAAAAGAATTGTATAAAACAGCTGTCCAGAAGCCCAGGGTCATAAATCCAAGGAAAAAATGAAAACTGACACAGGTGTTTTGTTTTCCAAGTGTTGAATGTAATGGCCAAATACTGCATTGGCAGGCGTATCCACATTGGAATGCCATTTTGTGATAAGAGGAGAAAGCTGATACTGGTTACAAAAAGTTGTTTGTCCCCTTAAACCATGAAGGGGCTGGAGAAATGCAAAGGGTTTTGCAATACAGACATGAGTGGCTGTAATCACTTAAAAAAAAAAAAAAACAGTCCTCTCTCTAGATTGCTCTTCGTTTAATACTCAAGAACAGAAAATGTCAATTTTTATTTTTTTAAAAGTCACACGATTTTATAGAATCCTGGCATCAATTTATAAAGTTGTTTAGAGATTTTTCTGGACTATGCTAGGGATTTTCAGTTATTTCATGCTGATATTTATTAGCTTTATATTTATATTTATATTTAGTTGCTTTGATGTCTTGTTTGCTATCTGAGTTCCAGGCACAGGCCATTGCCCTCTTTTATACTTCACGTCAGAATCTTCTGAAGTTACCATAGAACACTAGTCCTGCTTTTTCTGTTCTTATATTACTCATCCACTGCTATGACATTCCCATTCAGTCTTTCTTCACTGCCAAATGACATTGTTGGAGCATCTCACAGCCTTTGTTTTCCCAATGATAGTCAGGTTAGTGCCTAATAATTGCTTCTTGCCCAGAACATGATCATAACCTAGCCTACAGATTTCTGAGTTTGGAAGTATACGTAGAAATGTTAGGGCTCAGATGTAGTTCCGTGACACACTGTTTTTAATCAAAATTTTCAAGAAAGTTTCATAGTTTTGTAGTGACTTAGGACCCTGAGATGTCTGGATTTTAATTCTAAATTTGGTATTAAGAGAAAATGAGAAAAATCTAAGATAAGCTATAGATATATAGTTGTCTATTCTTTTGAAAAAAATTTCATCATCATTATTTATTTTATACTTGTGGGTGATTTGTCTACCTGTATTTCTGTGCACGCTATGAGTACATGGTGTCGAAGAAGGCCAGCAGAGGGCATCAGAGTCCCTGGGACTGGAATAACAGACAGATGTAAGCTGTGAAGTGAATGCTGGTAATTGAACCTGGGTCCTCTGGCAGAGTAACCAGTGCTCTTACCCACTGAGCCGTCCCTCCAGCCCGCCTGTTCTTGTAAGCTACTTTTGGTCTATAACATTAAAAAGTATAAGAATTCTAATTGAGTCATCCAAAGCAGTCTTGAGACCGCCTCATGAGTTTTTAATCAAGATTTTAGATACGAAAAATGTAATTATCAATTGGAGCATGCCAGGGAATAAAACTAAAATTCCAGATCTGTCTCTTAAATGCCCTTTGTTAAGCTGTGAGTGGACGCATGTTTCCACTACATTGTACAGCATGCATTTCCAAAACAGCAGCCTCATATTTTCTCCTATGATTTCATCATGAAAAAATATTTCTAAGAAGCTGCATTTAATTTGCCCCTGAGATCTGCTTCTGTTTGTCTCAACCAGGTGAGTATCTGCCCAGAGCTTTGCTCACATCCCACAATCCTGATTCAGGATGCTTCCTGACATTGAATCCCTTAGAGGAGGAGGCAAGCTTTAGAAACAGGGTTCATTACCTCAGATGCTCTCTGTAGCAGCTCATGGCTACCCCAGGGGAGTCTGAGATACAGGAGAGCTGCCAGGAGGGGAACAATGCAATTTAGGTAACAATTGGTTGTAGTTTTGTCTTGCACATGTTCTTTGCTTTGATGTGAGCTTTGGTTCAGCTGTAGCTGGTTGAGTTAAGGGGACTGAAGACAGGAAGTGCTGTGCATATCCATCCATCAGTGAAATAGTTTTCTTAGCCAGAAAGTGAAAGTTACAAGTGTTTTTGTACATTTTTTTTTTTGTGTGTGACATGGATAGCTTTTCTGGTAATTAATTATTAATTATTCCATCAGCCTAGAAATAGTGTCAAGTCTATAGGGAAAGTATTCTAAGTTTTAGAGCTGATAAGTGGTTTCCTAGTATATTCAATACTTTCAATGTGCTTTCATTCGGAGGTATATATTTCTATGAGAAAGAAGGAGGGTTACATTACTATAATTAAATGTGTATGTAAATAAACATAGCGACTCTTTTAATACATGACATTGTAAGAAAAGGGTGT
Source organism: Peromyscus aztecus (assembly GCA_902168405.1). Lineage (NCBI taxonomy): Eukaryota > Metazoa > Chordata > Mammalia > Rodentia > Cricetidae > Peromyscus > Peromyscus aztecus. The sequence goes on along the minus strand of CABHPQ010167888.1, from coordinate 6,297 downwards.
GCTGTTGAAATTTGAGAAAGTTATTTACAAAGTATATTGTGCTACACAGTGAAGAAATACACTAAAATTGTTATTTTAGACATACTGCATATGTGTTTATAGATGTGTGTTTATGTGTTTATAGAAGTGATTATATATGAAGTTTAAATCTATAAATAGGAATAAGGAACACATAGATAATATTCCCAATTTTCAAACAAGAACACTTCTGAATACCTTTTGAGAATTTTTGTGCTTTTTAACTTTTTGAAATTATAATTATGACATTTCTCCCTTACCTTTTCTTTCTCAGACCGTTCTATACATCCCCCTCCCCTCTTCTTCAGATTCATGACCTCTTTGTCACTTATTGTCACTGCTTCAATATGTGCATATGTAGATACATATGTGTTCCTGTATAACCTCATCCCTTCCTTCCTGTCAAGGAGATAATTTTTACAGACTTTCCCAAGCGACAGCTCCTCACTTCCTATCACATGACCACTGATTAAGTGGAAAGCATTCTTTTCCTTCCTCAGTTCTCCAAGTGTATGGAGAAGAATGCATTTTAGCTCTGTTTATGTTGGTGCCACAGACTGGGTAATTGATTTATATTTATATACCATGGAGCACAGTCTGTTATATGGTTGGAATGTTTACTTAAAGGAAGCGACATCCTACTATGTGTTTATACACACAGGGGAACCACAAGCCGCAAGGGGAAAACTGCCTTCTAAACAGTTCTTTAAAAAGCATGTTTGAAAAAAAAAAATGTGTCTTTATGATAAATCTATAAATGATAGTTGAAACTTTGTTTTCTCTTTTGATAGAAACAATAGGAGACAATTCTGAATTGAAAGGCCAATTGAAAGGCTTGAGACTAACCATGAGACCACAATATTTGATAACATTGGGACAAAACGTTCTGCCTACTTAACAGTGTTTGATGGAGTGATACATACCACATTTTAGTGTCCACAATACAGGGGAAGCTTTGTCGAATGTGTAAGCAGAGAGTGTGTTAAAGTGTGAAGAGCAACATAAGGGTCAGATCAATATTAGCTCTATGAAAGTTTAAACAGCGGCCTCTGTTTGTTGCTTCTCTTGCTTATATGCTTTATAAGTTTCCAACAGGGAACGTAGTTCAAGTGGTAGAGTGCCCGCTTAGCATGAACCAGGCCCAGAGTTTGTTTTCCTGTGTTGCCTAAAGAAAAGTGGACCTCCATGTGCGACTCTCATAAAAAGTAGTCTAGTGTGCATTTTTAGATTTCAATAATCCATCTGTTCTAAAAAACTATCAGTTTTGTGTCTATATGTTTACTTGTTGTACTGTGTATTTCACTTTAGCATTAAGGTGTTATCTCAATCTTGTCATATATCTTCTAATGTATAAGGTCAAGAAACATGAGCAAGGCAGGCAGGTCACAATGTAGGTCCAGAAGCTTCTTTGGACAGTCCCTAGGAAAATTGTAATTGTTTTTCTCTTGGAAAAATTATTGGATGAGAAGTCAGCATATGCTATGATTTTGTTGGGGGAAGCTTTCCTTTCTCTTTGTCAGGGCAGGAGGTATTTCCACTGGGCTCAATGCCCTTATCCTTCAGGCTGAATATCTTTTATTATAATAACAACTTCATATGTCCAAATACAGGTTTGGCCTGGCAGTGGGGCACAAACCTATAATCCCAGCACTCAGGAAACTAACACAAGTGATGCCAAGTTCAAGGCTAGTCAGGGTTAGAGGGTAAGGTTCTGACTCAAATAAACAAAACTAAAATAAGTTCCCCAGACACATGTTTCATATTTTCACATATATGTGTAATTACACACACGCAGAGGGGAAGCAGGATTAGTAGGAGGGCATGATAAATGGTGGAGAATGTGAGTGAAGTACACTGGTGAAACATTGCAGTGAAATCCAATGTTTCACTTGCTAAATTAAAAAATTAGGACAAAAACAGAAAGCAAGATTCTCACCACCCATGGCAAAGAGCAGCACCCCCAGAAAAAAAAAAATCAAAATCTTAGAAAATGCTCTGACACTGTCAGGAATTTTAAATTGAGACTTTCTCCCAAGAACGTGGTTATGATCTCAGAGGAGCTGCAGGGAGGGGACACCATAATCAGAACATATTGTGTGAAAAAAAGTCTATTTTCAATAAAAGAAAAATAGGGAAAAAAATAGAATGTGGTTCTGGGTCCTAATTTCATATTGGAGATGTAGATGGTCAGAAATCAGAGTCACTGAGGTCCCGTTTAGATAATTTCCCATTGCTGGGGCTGTAACACAGTGGTAGAGTACTGGCCTACCAAACGCAGAACACTGGGGTCCATCTCAGCACTGTAAATCAAATCAAATAACAATACGTGAGGAAACAAGAAAATCATGGCGGGGGGGGGGGGGGAACACATCGAATTCCCTTTCATTGGAAGTAGATATCTCATTACACAAAGGCAGTGGAAAGAGAGCCACTGACAGGAAAGGCGTTGGTCCTGCCACCATCCCGCCCGTTTTCATTTGGGTTTTCATTCAGCCATGCTTAGGATTCAGGCTGTCACCTGAGAAATGCATGGCTGCTCACCACTTGCTGATCCTAACAGTAAAATACATCATGCTGGTCAGAGAGCCATTTCCCTCATGGTGATTAAAACTGGGCAGAGAGCCCACTCTAGTAAAAACAGTCTCCGGGCCCTGTCACCAACTTCAGGCTGGGAAAAGCAACATTGGAGGTTTCATTTCTTGAAAAATATACAACCTCCATATGATTAAATGCTCTCTGTTTTTTTTTTTTTTTTCTCGACCACAGAGTGCACCTCCAGGCCTTAATTATGCCAGCTGTTCTCTTAACCCATCACCTAAATATTGCTCTCTCATGTCAGCTGGCTTGACGTGACACCTTTTAAGTTCTCTTTATGACAATTCATCTTTTTTATTCTAAACTAAATGTCTTTTCTTCATTAGAGTAAAGTGAGCTAGCTCTTCAGAGGGAAAAAAAAACCCATAGAGTTTTTGTTCTGCACCATGTGAAGGCAGCCCCCCACCACACACACACACACACACACACACACACACACACACACACACACACTTTGTCGTCCTAATTGAATTCAGCTAAGCATTCAAAACTTCACCACAAAACTGCCTGAGCTATTTTTCTTTTTAAATGAGGCCAAGTCTTGCTGGCACCCATGAAGAAGGCCATACTGTCAGAGGGCAGTTTGCCAGCAGGTCTCAGCTGCAAGCCCAGAGTCTGACGGTGGCTTCCCAGGGCTTTTGCTGGAGTCTGCTGGTAAGTGAGCTTGCAGGCCAGGCTGGAAGTATGCAAGTGTTACTGTGGGGGCTTTTCAGAGGAGCATGAGTCCATGAAAGTGATCCATTCACTTCTTCATATTTAATGGTGCAACTGGGGATGCTGGGTGATAAGTGTGCCCTGAATAGTGCTGTTTTACAGTGAGTCCAGATATTCTGAAGCAAGAAGTCAGGGTTTTGTTTCCCTTAAAGACAATGAGGAAACGTACATGAAAGACACCACGACATCACAGATGTGCAGCTCTATCAAAAAAAGAAAAATGTGGCATGTTGTTGTTTGCATTTGGTTTTCTTTCCATTGCATTAATGACAAGCGTGTGAAGCTTATTTCATGCCCCAGACCCTCACAGTTGTCCTTAATGGGGGCATGTGTGGACAGAACAAACCTCGAGTTTTTATTTAACCAATACAAAGACAATTTCTATTGAATATTAAGAGATTTCTCCACATTTTCTGTTCTTTGCTCTCCTCTTTCTGTCTCTCTTCTCTTTCTTCAGCGTATTCTTTTTTTCCGCCAGACTGCACTGACACTAACAGAAAGCTATTTTTATAAATTACCTACTGTACTCCATAAAAAAGTGCTGATGAGTCTAAAGTTTCATAGTGCCTGTGTCAGATCAGTTAAATATAGGGAAAAAGAGAAGAAGAAATCAATACACATCATGGGAGTCATGTCAGGACTGATCCCGTTTCCTGTTTCAAAAGGACAGCAATTTTAAGAGAAACGAAACAGTTCAGATTAAAATCCTCATCATGAACCTTGTATGCGATCTCAAAGAAGTGGCTCTCTGTGCCTTCATGTGGAGTGAAGACAAGATTGTTGATCTCACATACATTCAAAAGCTATACGGGTTAACACATCTAAAGAGTCCTCCACTTAGAGTAACCAATAATGGTTCGCTTATTCATCTTAAAGCCAAGTGTGGGGACTTTTCAAGTTCTCCAGATGCATCTGGATGCTGATATACAATTCATAATACCATATAAGAACAAGAAACACTCGAAGACAGAGACAGTGTGATTATGTCATCTACACCCATCATGTTGCAGCCACCGAGCTTTCATTGTGGTGTCCACTTTCTCAGCTTAAGTAGGGCAGGCACGGGTAAATAATTGACTTGGTACTGCTGCTCCTTACATCATTAATGAACCTACTTGCAGTGGCTGTGATCACCTACTTGATACACAGTTCTACAGTTTATGCTTTGTTGGTTTATGTTCCGATTCCTCAACTAAACTTGGTTATGCAAATGGATTAGTTGATATCCTGGGAGATTTATCTTTAGTTTGAAGGACGTGCCTATATTTTGGACTGGACATTTTAACTGTAAGTGGAATGAAATTCAACTGGCTTTGTGGGTTTTTCTAAGATGACTTTTGCATAAGTATCTAACTTACCCAGTCACACAGCTTCATTGGCTTGATTTCCTTAAGCACTTTCATTTGTTGAGAAGCAATTAGTAAAATCCTTTTGGGCACTGATTTTGATGAGCATAAATTTCTAACCATCCTAGCATATGCTGATTCAGTTTTAAGTGGTGAAAGCAAGTGACTTGTTTTCTGTAGATTTCTAATAAGCATGAAATATTTTTAACATGAGAAAGTGCACTGGGTTCCAACTTATGGTTGCTATATTTTTCTTTGAAATATTTGTTCAAAAGACATATTTCCCATATGTATAAGCCTCCATATTTAATTTAAATTAATGAAAGAAATTCTGGAGGTTGACTGAATTGGCAGAGAAATCTACTTAAAATATTAAAAATAATTTATATGAAACTTTGTTGAAGAAATCTCATGGTATTTATGCTATTCAAGAGAGTAATAATATTTTAAGTCATGTAGCTGTTTGCTTAATGGAGAACTATGTTGATAATGGCCATTTTGAGGTCAGTTATGTAAAGCCAGACACTCAATACTTAAAAACTTAATATTTGAAGTTAAAAATGGTACCATCTATTTGCTTTTCTACTTCATACCTACCAGTGGAGAAATGCTGCTTTCATAGTCTTAAGAATCAAGGGAAGGATGCATGAAGAAGTAATGAGTGAAGCCCACACATTGTAGAAAATTTCGGAGATTGTGTAGCTAGATATAGTATCGCTCACTTCTAGCTTGAGATAGAAAATTGTGCAACTTTAAACTATTGAAGAAAACAATATTTTTACTGCTACTACACACCCATACACGTGAAACAAATATTTAAAAAAATTAAAGCCATAAAAATTTTAGTTCGTTAATGGGAATTTCAAAAGGACTTGATACATTTTGACTTCTTTCAGCCTTAACAGGTAGAGTAGTTGAATGTTCCAACTGTTTTCAAATTAGGCATGAAAATAAAAAGTAGAAAGCCCAAATGACAAATGGTTTTTGTATCACTGAACCTATAAATATACTTGTTGTTACTTCTATTTCCTGTGTTTATCTTGAATATGTCAGAGCCTTTTGTTTAATTAAGACATAACTATTTATGTGCATTTGACATTTTCCACAATTTTCCTCACCATCCCTTAACATTTAAAATGGACATTGTAAAATAATCAAAATATTTGAGTGAATTGTAAACAGTGACTAAGTGTGGGCTCCATCGATTAGCTGGTTAGAGCATCTGCCTAGTGAATAGTGACTAAGAGTAGGCTCCATCGATTAGCTGGTTAGACTACAAGTAGTGAATTAGACTTATATAAACTCAGTTGGTAATCACTATGCAATAGAGGGAAAGCTTGGTGATGTTCTGAGACAGATGAGCTTCTAGCATAGGCGAATGATAAGTCAACGTTAGAATAATGCTGTGGGCCACAGGTAGTACTCAGGTGTGCTGGCTTTATAAACTTGAATCTTTTATTCCATCTGGAGGAAAACTACTAGATCCCAATTTACATGAGGAATTGTAAAACTATTGCATCTTTTTCTATTCTGAATCAGTTCATTTTATTGTGGAATTTTTGGATCCCTGGGGAAAATTTAAATATGATAACAAGCTAGTATTGCTTTATGTGTTTGGGGGGGG
>CABHPQ010167886.1:52444-71884 GCA_902168405.1 Peromyscus aztecus | reverse complement strand
AGGGATTCCAAGCATGTGTTACTATGCCTGGGCCAAATTTGATTTCAGTGCATTCTAATATTCACTGAGGTAATGGCCCTAGCTGAGTAAACTGGGCTGGCCACCGAGGAGGAAGCTGTGGGACTCTCTTCCCTCATTCTGAGCCTTTCCTCCTTGTCATGGATAGAGATAGGACCCTGCTCTCCTGAGTCACAGTCCATGTCAGTATCCGCTGTCAATGGATGATGGTCAGCCCTGAACTCACCTTTACGTGGATGTGTGCTTCAGAGGTAATCTGACATCTAGATCATTCCATAATTTTAAGACAGATTAACAAGCTATCAGGACTCAGTGCTGGAAGCCTGGCTGTACATAAGGGTATTCATTGCCCAGTCTCCTGACTGTGTTTCAGAGTATGGAAGCAAAGCCGGAACTATGGGAGGAAAGAGGGGTAATGTGAACCCTCATCCTGGAATAAGGAAGCCAAGGACCAGAGGAGCATGGGGTACACTGAGACTCTCAAGAGAGATGTCCGAAGTTGGAGGAACAACTCCTAAGTATCTTCCTGTAAGTTCACCAGCGGCTGGGGACCACACATGTGCCACTTGCCTAGTCTCCTTCCTGTCACTATGATAAACTCCCTGATGGAGGCAGCTTTGGGGGACAATTTCAGTTACAGGTTACAGGCCACTGCTGAGGGGAAGTCAAGGCAAGCCTTGAAGCAACTTGTCACATCCACAGTCAAGAGCAGAGAGAACGAATTCATGCATGCCTACTCATGACATTTGTGTCACTCACTGTGGGCTGTGCCCTCCCACATTCATTGTCCTAATCAAGACAAGCCCCTACAGACATACCCACAGGCTAAATTGATCTAGACAAGGCCTCCTTGAGACGCTTTTCCCCGTGATACTACATTGTGTCAAGTTGACAAACTAATTAAAATGAATCATCACATCAAATGTACTCATGGGATAGGTCTCATTCCCAAGCATAAACAATATTCCTAATCTAGTATGCATAGGACAGAAAAGTTTTAGATTCTGGATATTTTTAACATTAGGCAATATTTGCATGTATTTAATAAAGCATTTGGAAACTAGGGCCTAAGTTTAAGTGTATAATCATTTATGCCTCATATGTACTTTATACACTGCATATTGATAGTAGAGTTACACAGTACTTTAAATTTAATACAAGGAATAATGTGGCACTTCATACCTGCAGTGTTGTATTGGCAATGGGAAAGTGTTTTAATTTCATATCTTAGATTCTCAGATGCAGGATGCTCAATTTACAGAAACCAGAAAGGATTATTTCTAAACCCTGGTCAATTCACAGGTCCACATCTCCTTCATGAAGGAGAAAAGAAAGTGCATAAGGCTTTACTTTTTTAAGATATGTATTATAACTTTTCATTGTGGCTGTCCCTAAAGGTATTTGTGTCCATTTGTATAAGTCAGTATGTTGTGGACAGGAAAATATTCAAACATTCTTGGAAATATTTTTTTACCCTGTCTCCCAGCTAACAATATCATAAACTACACAAAAGCAAAGTGCCAGTGGAGGTCAGGTGATGGGTAGGGTTTTGGAGTGTGTGTGCGCATTGTGCATGCGTGCATACGTGTGTGCGTGTGTGCATGTGTACGTGTGTGCGTGTGTGTGTGTGTGTGTGTGTGTGTGTGTGTGTGTGTGTGTACTGGTCTTAAGAATGCAAGAATCATGATGAGTTTTCACCTGCATAACGGAGTCCATTCTCTCCTCCAGTGCATCTCTTCCCATGGGCATCCTGGTGTGTCTACCCTCCCATCCTTCCTTTCTTCCACCTCCAGGTCTTAGAACTTCCTGAGCACTCTTTCTATCTCTTTACTCAGCTCATTCCTCCCCATCCTTCAAATGGAGCTCAAGGGTCACTCCTTGGGCATGCTGCCTGTATCAGTCTTCAAACCCAGATCAACAACATCCCAGGATAGTGCTCCTTCCTCCAAAGCACCCGCCTTGACTTACTGCTGTAGGGTCCTGAGGTGACTTGAGGGTCTGGTTCTTTCCCTAGTCTATAAACTTCCCTAAGCACAGCACTGGGCATGGTGGGCACACAGCAAATATTCACTAAATGAGTGAATGAACGAAGATTTTCACTATTTTTTAAAAGTCTTGTAAGGATTGAAACTTGACGTAAATTGGCCAGCATTGATCAGGATATTTAATATTGCAGCATTGTCTTCTGGTGACCCTGAGCAGCGGCAGAGAAAGGTGGTATCAGTCACCACTCACATCTCAAAGCATGAATGTGCTCCTCCAAAATCAATCAGTTAGCACCCCCCCACACTTTGTCCTACCACCCCAATACTCTTTCTTAAACAGCAAAACTGTAGTTACAGCATGAAAGCTATGTTTGGAATCTGAAAAAAATTAAATAAATAAAAAGCAAGTGATAAAGCCAGGAAACTCAGCCACTCGGCATTTCCTGGTCCGGTGCCCCAGCACTCTCCATACTGCAGGCCTAGAAAGGCTGATGGGAGTTTGTGGGCCGAGAAATTGGATTGTAATTAGGATGCAAAACTCAATAGAGTTTTCTTTCCAGTCCTTAATCTCATCTGGACTTCCCTCTTAACAAACTTTATGGAAATAACTCACCCCGAACTTCCACTGTGTACTGCCAAGAGCTCCCAAATAAGAAAGGCCCTGCTTTTAGAATCTTGGTGAATGCACTATAGCACTCACTTAAAAGGCTCCTTTTTGCTAGAAAAGACTGCTGATGAGGTTTTCCCTGAAGCAGTTTTTCTAATAGAAACATCTGCTGCCATCTGCTGGCCAAACTCACACCGACTTGTCATTTGGGTAGGTCTGATGAAACCCTGATGCAGGCCCTAAAATTTGCAGACTATAGAGGATTTACATCGCCATTTTCTTATTGAAAAAGTCATCACCGCTGTTATTGCAATTTGGGGGCCATTTGATTTCCTTAAAGGACACCTTTCTTTAATTGCCTCCAAGGGAATACATTGTATACAAGGTTCATTTTTGAACGAGAGGAAAGATGGGAGCTATAAATGCTTTGAAAAACTAGGAGTAGGGAGAGTCATCTAGACATCTTCTAGGCCCTTCCATCTCTAACAGGATTCTGAGAGAGAGTGAGGCCACTCCTCGTGTGCCTGGCCCACAGCACAGTGCACACTAATCTAGCCAGCTTTGACTTCAAGCTAGTCCATCTGATGACTCCGCAAACCGGAGTGTACTTCTAAACCTTCTGCCCCCAAGTGTGAGGAAGACAGGAGGACTGATGCTTGATACCCTGACAAGCCTGTGTTAGGGTTGAAACTCCAAGTGACTGATAGAACCAGAACAAATTATGCTTCAGAGAAATTGACCCCGTTACAAATGAGCTGCATACAAAAGAATGTCCCCGTACGTAGGTATGTATATACACCAATTTTCCTGGAATATGTCAGTCTGTGTGTAAAGGCAAGCTCTGTCTGCTTCATCCTCTAGAGAGAAATTGACAGTATGGGCATCCCTTAGGACACTGGCATGCTTTAATGACCACAGGAAATATGGCATCCAGAATCCAGTGTGGAAAAACACCCAGAAGGTACCATGGCATGCCTTGCTGTACTGGATTCATCACCAGAATTTAGGTCAGCCTGAGGGCCCATAAATGATTCCATTAAAGAGCCTCTTTTGGCTGAGAAATGAAGGCTTATGTGACATCACCAAGGGCCCATTTAAGTTAGAGCATAAATAGGGAGGTGGGGTGATAATCTGTTTTCTCCTTCTTCTGTAGGGTGATATTAAATGGGAGATGTGAGAGGTAATAATATATATAATACATGTAATTGAAAGTATTTCCTTTAAGGAAATAAAGCCCTGAATGTTAAAGGAAGGGAATAATAGAAATGATAATGCAAACAGCAGAGAATCTGCATCACAGCTAATACCGACATCCATGCAGCATACTCATGTGTCATCTTTAGGCCTCAACACTCTCCAGTATAAGGCATATAGACTGCAGGGATAGTGCCCACCTACATGGAGTTACACATACAGCCCTCTCCAGATTGGTCACTCTACCTAACAATTTGAAAGCTCTCTGACAAGACCCTAGGACCTCCCCTCTCTTGATCACATATATAGTGGAACTGGGTGAAGTGTGCAGATGCCCTGGACTGGTTTTAGGGGTGTGTGTGTGTGTGTGTGTGTGTGTAAGGCAACATGTGTCCTGGGAGTGAACTTTTAGGTGAAACTTCTAGTCACCATCCTATGCCTAGACATGCTGGGGCATGCATATGATCAAAACCAGATACATCTGGGGGAAAGGACTGCACAACCAACAAAGGCTTGCACAACCCATGCCTGTCAATCAGGGACACAAGACACCTCATACCACACCCCAGCAGCCACCCCTTTCTTCTCCTGTACCTATAAAAGCAAGCCTGGGAAGTAGCCTAGGACTCTTGGGGAAATCACGCTCAGGAGAGTTGCTTCTTTGTTTCTGAATAGTACCCCTTGCTGCTTTGCTATCTGTGTACACTCCTATAGTTCTTAGGACAGGATTCCGAGAACCTGGGAAGACTCAATCCAGGCAGCGACCACCATTATACTTAGTGGATTCTATCCATTTCACAGATGTGTATGCTAAAGTTCAGGTGAATCAGTTTGCCCACACTACTATGCTAGTAAAGCTTGTTGAGGAGGGGGATCCACACATGAAATCAAGACTGTCTGATTCCAAATCCTGTTGTTTCCCATCACCCCCTGCCTCTTCTTAGCATCCATGGCTTTACCAATGCACAGAATTCTTATGAGAGCTGAAGAGTAGAGGCAGTGAAGGCCCATCTGAGCAAGCTCCGATTCTAGAACTAAGCAAGTGATGTTTGTAAGGAGCCAAATTAAGAAGCCACACTTCATCGCGCAATGTAACCTGGGTAGATGGTAAATGCAGCAGCATTTGTCTTTAAAATGAGAATTACTGTCTTGGCATGAAGACAGTTCAAGCATGCAGCGCGCAAGTGGACACGCTTTGTTTTCAGTCAAGTGTTTGTGGGAGGTGTGCATTCATCAGCAAAACAAGTCAGAGAGGACACACACACACTCACACTCACACACACACACACCAGTGGTGGGGTCATAGTAACCATTACAGCCGCCTCAGGCATCTCTTTGCAACAGAATATGGTCTGTTTCCACCGGCACCCCCACCCTCATGCACACATCCTTAAGGAATGTGGTCTTCGCTGAGATCATGGGCAGGAAATGACCTTGAGAAAAGAAAGCTCCTGGATGTCATTCCTTGAATAGTCTGCTGTCAGCTCCCCCAGACTGTCAGACAGGAGGTGGTAAGTGCTGGCTTCAGCTGTACAAACGGAGGTCACCACAGGATCCCAGGAGAGAAAAAGCTGGCAATCAGAACTATTTACCTGTGGACCAAATAACCAACCAAAAAAACGGTTCACGGTGCTGTGACTCAGACAAATCCAAGCTCGATTCTTACAGCTGACATTTTTCAGGACTGACAATGAGCCCCTCATCTACCATCTCAGTGTTTCCCCCTTGTGTGAAGGGCCTCAGAGTGCTCTCCACTGTGGAAGTATGTGCTATGGCTTGTGGTAAACATGTCTTCTTCTGGTGTGAGGCGATCTCAGGTGTTCACCTGAATCATAAACTAGCCCACACTCAGGTTTGGCCAGCCAGCTTTCTGGCCTTTAAGTCGCATTGACACTAAAGAATCAGAACTACAAGCTTGGCCTTGGGTGTGAAACCCCCAGGGTCAGATCTCCATGGGTCAGTCTCACGGTGCAGTTGGTTCTTCCCCCACAGGTCTCTATAATGTTCCATGCTTTCCTTCTTCTCTTCTGTCCCATGTCTTGTTAGCTTTCCCAGAATCCTTCAGCATTTCCTGCTGGTCTCCCTCCCTTAACCTAACTGTTCCACATTACCACTGTGGTATCACACACATGTCAGTCTAAGGCACATGGATCCCTGTCTGTCTCCAGGGACATTCACTCTTCTTTCAAACAGATCCCAACTTTTGTCCATGTGCCCACCACTCCCTCCAATGCCGATGCTTCAAGAACTATTGTTGCCCACTTCCTCTTGGGTAGATCTGATGGATCTGAGTTGGACCACACCTCTTGTCAGGGACCATTGTTTCTATCCTGCCCCATGATAGGCAATGAAAGGCTGTGGCTATTTCTGGGAATGTTCTCCACACTCTCGCCTGCAGGACACATAACATATGCATTCTTTTGACACAGAGATAGTCGTGTAGTTCTATTCATATACATGTCTTCACTCTCCATTCTGTAACCTAAGAGAATAGATCGTTGCTACCTTTACCGCTTACTCAATATAATGCCTGGCATAAAGTTGGTCTTCCAAACACATTTTGTTGAATGGGTGAGCGATAGAAAGAATGAATGATGGCATAAGTCACCCACTAGGGTGGATTTTCCTAATGTGTTTTGTGTGTAAACCAAAGGACCAGGGATCTTGAATCCTCAGTAAAAGGAAATCTATTTGGTGAGATGCTCGACTAAAAAATCTCCTCTGTGATATCTACCTGTACCAGAACAAGATGCTGGGCCAAATATAGATTTTTTTCTCCCCCTAATTAGGAAACAGTCCCTCAATGCTATCTATATGAAGAGACCACTCATCGGGAACTTACAGTTCCCACAGGAAATCAGCAACAGAGCAAGATTTGGGGACAGCCAAGTCAGTGCATGAAATGTACTATAGTTTCTGCAGAGACAGCCCCACATACTAATTTGTCATCCAAATCAGTAAGCCAGGTAATCCAGAGGGCCATGAACTGGAAGCAGAAGAGACCCAAATGTCCCCCACAAGGCATTACAGGTAGATATGGAAGTTGGGTGGAAGGTCTGTTATCATGATTACCTGAAATGTTGAATTAGAATCCTGCCTGCCCCTACGAAGCTGTATGTGGACCACTAAAGAATCATTTGCAATTGAGAGCAGCAAGTTTGGTTCTATTCCTGCAATCATAATTTCTTCTGCATGGACAGACAGATCCCTCATTGTGTCTGGAACATTTGTGGCATTCCAAACACAAAGCAAGCCAAAACAGCCTACCCCAGGGCCAGCTCTTTCAACAATCTATCGCTCAACAGCCCCGAGCTCCAGCCAGCCCGAGGACCCAGTTTCCTGCCATTGTTAGCATGTTGGGCCTGGAATTCCATCCAAATGGATTTGACCCCTTTACTAACAGCAGTGCATAGTTCCCTGATTACTATATTCCTGTGTTTGGATGGGAAGTGGCAGCGCTGGGGGAGCTGAGTGCAGAAAGACAGGGGGATAATGAGGAAAACAACTTCATCTGTCCCTGTGCTGTCACAGCAACAGCTGACAGCTCTGGCTTCCCCCGCGTGTGGAATGGGCATATACACTCATGCATACATAAACGCACACGTCTCCAAAACGCCTTGCTGAATATGTGTCAGTAAAGTGGCTGGTCGAGGCATAAGCGCACATACACGCCACCATTAACTAAGTGATTTTGCAAAGGGCATTCCGTCTAATCTCCACAAGCATGTAAAGAAAGTATAAGTGCTGTGATTGTCCCAGGTTCTTCCTTAAGGCTGCTGGTGTTTCCTTCTCATGGTGACTTTCTGGTATTAGGGGACCAGGGCAATTCCTAGATTACACAGGACTGGACGCCTTTCACGGCCTTCCGTCCACCTCCTGCTTTTTTTTTTTTTTTTTTTACTGTTTCCTTCAGTGCTACGTTTTCCTACCGTGTTTATCTCTTCTGGAACTCTGTTATTTAGATCAATTCACCATTTCTTCTAGAGATTTCTTTTTTTGCTGCTTGTTTTTGAGACAAGGTCTTGCTATGTAGCTCTGGCTAGCCTTGAACTTACTATGTTGCCCAGGCTAGCTTCAGACTCACAATAGTTCTGCTGCCTCTGCCCCTGCAAGTGCTAAGATTACATGTATGTGCTACCATACCCAGAGAGCACAATCCAGATTCCTTAAAATCACATCTAGCCAGGCTTGCTTTCTCAACCTTGTAATCCCAGATTTGGGGAGGCAGAACCCTGTAATCCCAAAATTTACATAGGTTATTTGCTGATGTGCATTGGTGTTTGGCCTGCACATATGTCTGTGTGAGGGTGTTGGGTCCCCTGAAACTGGAGTTATAGACAGTTGTGAGCTGCCATGTGGGTGCTGGGAATTGAACACTGGTCCTCTGGAAGAGGAGCCAGTACTCTTAACTGCTGAGCCATCTCTCCAGCCCCTCACCATTTCTTCTAGATCACACACACACACACACACACACACACACACACACACAATTGTCAATTTGTTAATGACTAAAAGGCAAAAAATAAAATACACTCACCACGTAAAAATCTAGTGACATTATCAAGATTTAAAACGTAAGTGCTTTACAAGACACCAGCGAGAAAATGGAAAGGCGAGCTGGGTTTGGTGGCTCACACCTGTAATTCCAGCATTTGGGAGACTGATGCAGAGTGCTGTGAATTCAAGGTCTGCTTGGGCTACATAGTGAGTGCTAGGCCAGCCTAGGCTACAAAGTGAAACTTCACCTCAAAAACTCAAAACCAAAGCGAAAAGACAACCCACAGAACAGTTTTTCCAAATTCTGAATCTCAAAAGAGGCTTGTATATAAAATCAAATCAAAGGCTCTAGATCCATTCCAAAAGGGAAGCAGACAGTCAATCCACATTTGAAAAGTTGTCCGGTGCCATTAGCCACCAAGAACATGCTAGATGAAACAATAATAAGATGCCACGTCACTTTCTAGAGGATGGCTGTAACTCACAGGACAGGTATTAACAAGCACTCAAGCAAGTAGAGGAACAGGAACATTAAGGCACCATTAACGGGGATATAAATGCAGCAGCAATTTTAGAAATCTGAGCAGCCATTCCAGAACATGTTAGATATAGGGTCACCACATGACCCAGATATCCTGCTGCTTGGCATGTACCCAAGATAAATGAAAATAAATGCCCCCACAAAAACTGCCCACAAATGTACACAGCAGTGTTATTCATCACAGCCCCAAATGGAAAGCAATGCCCATCAACTGATACACGGCTAATAAAATATGATATATTCACTCAATAGATTATTATCCAACACAGGAGGAAATAAAGTAGTAATGCATGCTACAGCCTGGGCAAGCCTTGGAAGCACACTAAGGGGAGGAATCCAGTCATAAATAATGATGTCATTCTATACAATGCCAGAACTGGCAGCCTATGGAGGCAGAAAGTAGGTTCACTGTTGCCTAGGGCTAAGAGAACAAGCATCTTGAATAAATGTGTCTGCAAAGACGAGGCATAAATGGCCTGAGATTGTAGGAGGCTGACAGCTAAGGGCTACAGGCTTTCATGCTAGAATAAAACACCGCTCTGTATTAAAAGTCACTATTCTGTGCACTTTAAATGGTTTTTTTTTTACGTCATACAAACAGTGAAACTGATTACTCAGTTTGAATATGCCCGATTTATATCCATACACTAGGAGGCTAATTGAATTTGCTGGGAGATTTCATGGAAATGGTGCTGGGATTCAAACCAAGAATCGTACAATCTTGTCCTAACCCTGACCCCACTTGAAACAGCTAAAGCAGGTCTCCTAAGAACCAGCTGCTGTGTCTCCACCTGTCAAGTGACAAGGGTGGACAGATACTCTCTGAGGACCTTCCCGCCCTTAATTTCTTCAAAAACCACTGACCTCCAAAACAATTGTGCTGATAAAATGTGCCTGACTGTTCTTTGAACTCTCCCAAAGTTATCATAGCCTTTTCTTTGGTTTTCAAAATCCCACCAAGGCTCCACTGGGTGGTTAAAATAATAAGTTAATTGTGTTTGATTTCAATGAAAGCAACATGTTTTAAATTAGTCTGATAACAAGCCTTTTCTGTGTGCTGGGCTGGGTGGTGGGGTAGTAACTTCTGTCCACTTGGAAGTGGGCTCTATGGAGCCTGTGGCCTGTGATACTCCTTCGTCCTCACTCTAAGCAGATACAAGTCCCTGTCAGTCTCCCTTCATTGCCCAAACCTGTACCAAATCTCATTCCTCAGCGCCCTTGGAGCATGGTTGTGTGTCCATTAGCTGCCTGCACATGAATTTTGCCCTGTGAATGAAACCTACCATATAGTCTTACATTTTCTGGAGCTAAGTTCTGTTATTATTGACTTTTGTGGGCTTGATGGTGGTGGGTGGAGGGTGCTGTATCTCCCAAGTTGCCACGTTAGAGCCATACACGTGTAACATGAAAGTTAGCCATGATTTTGTGGAGGGTGAACAGAGCTGGTCTCCAAGCCCTCACACTTATGAGTGCAGAGGAAACTATTGCTTTCTCTCTTCCCTAGTGCCCTCCAGCCTCATGGCTCTACACCAAAGGTTTTCTTTTTTTCTCATCAAAGCAAGGATCTATTACTTACCTGACAGCTTCGTCTTGACTCTATCTTTCCTCAAAGACCTCATGTCTACCTACACCGATTCCCCTTTATCTAAATCCCATTAAAATCATGACCATCTCAGGCTATTTTTTGCTGCCATAATGTGGTAGCTGAATGTAATTGGCCCCCATAATCTCATAGGGAGTGGCACTATTAGCAGGTGTGGCTTTGTTGGATTGAGAATGGCCTTGTTGGAGGAGGTGTGTCACTGTGGGGGTGGGCTTTGAGGTTTCCTATGCTAGGGACACTGCCAAGTGAGTCAGTTGACTTCCTGTTGCCTGCAAGATGTAGAACTTTCGGCTACTCCAGCGCTACAACAGACTGCTCACCACCGTCATGATGATAATGGACTGAAACTCTGAAACTGTAAGCAAGCCATCCGATTAAATGTTTTCCTTTATAAGAGTTGCCATGGTCATGGCATCTCTTCACAACAATAAAAAATTGCATAACAAAATACTTGAAGCCAAATAATTTATCGGAATGAAAATTCACTCAGATCATGGCTTGCAGTGTGGAAAGTCTAGAATATAGTACTGATGTCTGGCGACTGCATCAGCATAGGAAAGTGCATCACATGGCCTAGCCAATTGTCTGAGCTCAGATCTCTCTCATCATAAGACCACTAACGTCTATGGGGACTCCCCACCTTGTGATGTCATCAAATCCTAAGTGTCTCCCCAAAACACCACCTCCCAACACCGTCAGCAAATGAATTTGAGGATTGAGTGTCTGATAATATCAGCTTTGAAGGGATACACTCAAACTACAGCAGTGGAATGTAAAACACTACCATGGGTAGCTAGTTGTTTAACACTTGCTGTGATGGCCAATCTTCGTTGTCTGTTTGACTGTGTTTGTAATCAACCAAAACCCGAACATCTGGGTGTATCTGAAAGAGATTTTCTTGATTGGATTATTTGACGTGGGAAGACCCACCCCAAACCTGGGCCACACAAAAAGGACATGGAAGCAGCCCACATAAAAAGGACATGGAAATAGAAAACTTTTGCTTTCTACCTCCTTGCCCTTGCTCTTACTGTCAGGTTCATCTAGAACTTTCCCTGATTTCCAAGTCCATTCACGTCCTACTGTGTCCTTATCAAAACCAGGGATATTATACCATCTCCCAGGGCTGCCGTCCGCCATGACAGGAGCTCACTACATCTTGTCTTGAGCATTGTTCTCCTCTCAAATGTCAGCCCCTGCTTTCAGCAACTCCGGTTGTTTGTTTGTTTTTGTTTTGTTTTGTTTTGTTGCATCTTCAGACTCACTTGGAGCTGTTCTATAGTTCAAAGACCCCAATTAATGAATTCATTCCCACTGAGCAGTAGTGGGTTAATGTGTCAGTTACCAGCCCCAGTGATTCTCATTTCTCAGAAGGCGTCTGTCTGGGCTACAGTGGATGCTAGGGAACACATCTCCAAGGTGGATTCCCACTGCTCTGGGAAGCTCTTGTTTCTGTCCTCCTTAAGGAAACTGTATAGGTTTTCCTGTATTCCTCAGCAGCCAAAAGACAGAGTATAAACTTTTGGGGGCCACAGTTGATCCTCAGACAACAGTATTTGAAGGAGAGTAGCAAAAACATTTGAAAAACACAGTTTTTTTCTAAAATGAGAGACTGGGGTCTACTTAATGTCTGCAGTGTCAAGAGCTCATTTATTTCTGGGGAAAAGAAATGATGTCACATGATGCTGGCTCCAAGGACTTCCTCTCCTATCAGCTTGGGAGCCCCAGACCCACTCTTTACTATTCCAGTCCATGGTGCATTGCAGGGGGTTGCGAGAATTTTCCCTTTAAGCACTTCTACCTTGAGAAGTTTTGGAAAACACAAAGTTAAGGTACAACTTACCTGCCTCTACCCACTTCTTTCCTATTTGCCCCCAAGAGCACTCAGGAAGTACACCAGGACCCAGACTTGTACCTCATCCTTTCTTGTATCAGATTAATTGAAAGGTAAAGGGTGCTGGTTACTGGTAGAAAAGTCATGGTCCACGGCAGAACCCACTGTTAGTTTTTAGAGCTTTATTAGGAGGGAAAGGGGGGGAAGGGAAAGAGTGGAGAGCCAGGCCTGGCGGGGGAAGGAAGCAGGGAGCAGAGCAGAGAGAGAGGGTGGGGGTCTGCATCTGGCTTTTTAAGGCACAGATTGCGTGACCACGTAGTCACCAGCGCCTCCTAATGACATAAGACGCAAGACCATGAGCAGCGCATGTACAGGATCCTAACACTAAAGGCTGGGCTCTCGCTGGTCCTGCTCCCTTGTGGCATTATCCCCATCCATGGCCTCTGTCTGACCAGAATTCCACTTGCCTGATCAAGTCCTGTCTTAAAACTAGTTAAGGAGACAACAGGTGCAGCTCATGGACCCTGGCGATGCTGAGCCCACCAGAGCCCTACAGGTGAGAAGCAGGCTGCTTCCTGGCTCTGACTGTCCAAGCCTCTAATCATGTTACCAGCTCTGCCGGTTCCTCACTTGTGAACCTATCATCCAAAGAGGGGACTGACAGTAGTGTATGCTTTTTAGGAAGCCAGCAGTCATGGGGTGATGCTAAGACTTCTTTGTGTCTTTTAAAAACACCTTCATGTGCATGAACTTCATTTTTCATGTAATCTATGAAAGAATGCTGGAGCCTGGGTTTCCTACCCACCCTCTCTTTCCACCCCTGCCCACCTTTCTCTGTCCAAGTTTTAATGGCTCAGCTGGAGTGGAGACCATATTTGCTGTTCATGTTTGTTTGAACACTTAGGTTCTGTGGAAATATTTGCCTCCCATATTCCCAATGACAGACAGATGTCCTAACTCATTGCTGTAATTTTTTTTTTTAAGTTTTTTGGCAGGGAGGAAATTGGCTTCACATTTCAAAGAATTCCTGCTTCTACGAGGCATCGTGGTGTCTCTCCGGCAAAGGCGCTTGTGATGTGCACCTAGGACGTGAGGCCACCAGGGCCTCCTGAGGAAACAAAAGCAACACTGCCTTTCCTCCAGGGTCCACTAATGAGCTCAATGACCTTGGGGTTGACCTCTCCATTCTCAGGTTTCCTCATTTGTAAATGAGGGTTTGTTGGCTTTCTCAGGTTCTTTCAGCATGACCTTCCACAATCCTATCAAGACAGGCCACAGCAAAGGAAACCAGCCTTTTACCCCCAAGGCCAGGGCTTTCCGGAAGAGCATTATAAATCTGCAAACAGAGTGGGAGGTTCCACCATCGGTCCTGCTGTATCTCTACCCTGGAGAAGGGGGATGAGAAAGAGCCTTGGGAGAGACCTGATGGGCTGCTGTGACAGCGGGGTGCAGGCTTCCCATGGGACTCCAGTGTAGGGGAAACATACCTGTGGAATGGGTTTCCTTTTAGCGGCCCACATTGGCTGGTCTACTTTGATATAAAATCATAGCCCTCACCTCAGAGAGAATATGATAGTTTATCCTGGAGCCAAATCTGAGTGGCCACGGCCCAAGAACGGGGATTCCAGTTGCCTTAAATACCACATTCTGACATGGAGACAGTTTCCGCAAGCTTTTTATAGTTACAGGATAAAAGCATGTCATAAGTCAAGACATTTCTCAAATATATTGTTGGGGGGGTTGGGGAGATAACTCAGTGGGTAAAGTGTTTGCCACACAAGCATGAAGACCTGAGTTCGATTCCCAGCACCCACATAAAATACCAGGTGTGGCGGCACACCCCTCTAGTCCCAGCGCTGGGAGACAGAGACAAGTAGATCCCTGGAGCGTGATCACTGGGCAGTTAGTCCAACCTAATTGGCCAGTTCCAGGTCCCAATGAGAGACACTGTCTCAAAAATATATGGTGGACAGCTCCTAATGAGCAACACCTGAGTGACCTCTAGCCTCCACAGGCATGCACACACAAATGCACACACACCTGAATATACACAAATACTCAAACACACATACACATATACACGCAGAGGTGAGAGCATAAAGTAGGCAGACTACACAAAACAGGGAACTCGATGCTCTATGTTTCTGATGACATTCTTAGTTTTGGGGGGTTGGTGTAAGCCAAGCAATCTGTTTATACATTCCAAAAAGGAACATGGATAGATGATGAACGGCTATTTTATTTTTTACTTTTGTATTATTTTGGCTTTTCAAGACAGGGTTTCTCTGTGTAGCCCTGACTGTCCTGGGCTTTGTAGACCAGGCTGGCCTCAAATTCACAGAGATCTGCCTGCTTCTCCCTCCCGAGTGCTGTAATTAAAGGCAAGTACCACCATCGCCTAGCTAATGGCTCTTGATGGGGGCTAAAGATGGTCCAAATAATTTGGATCCAGATCTGCAACATTCCAACTCTTGACAATCATTCAAGTTGGAATCGGCTAATTAGACTTATAAAATCTTTCCCTCGGGTGTGTTAGAATACCTAGCTACTCCCCAACTACATGACCGTTCATGCACTGTCCATCAGGCAGGCAAAATGCTTAGTCATCCCAGGGACTTGCATCCTACATAATCCGTGCGCTATGTGATCACATAATCTGCGAGCAGCGTGATCACGTAATCTGTGTGCATACATGGCGTAGATACATAAACCCATATGCGAATGCTGGGGGGTGGGGACCCACAAAAGCCGATTCCACCCATTTCCCCTCCCCTTCTTCCACACTGTTCACTTCTAGTAGGCCTATTGCACATCCCCTCTTTACTCTCCCCTAATAAAAACTCTTACAGTGGGTTTTGTTGTACCTCGTGTTTTTCTCGCATGGTAAATAGTGCCACAATAAATAACAGTGTGTAGCTTTTATTATTATTTTTTTCTGGGAACTTCAGTTCAGTCTGTATGTGAAAGGGAATGAATAGAAGTATGTTTTCATAAAAAGAACACAGTAATTTAAACTTAAAACATAACTTTATCCACTACAGCATGTGTGTTTTTTTTGCATGTATATCTGTGTATCATGTGTGTCCGTGTGGAGGAGGTCAGAAAAGGGCATCAGATCCTCCTGGAACTGGAGTTACCGACAGTTGTGAGCAGCCATGTGAGTGCTAGAAATTAAGCTGGGGTCCTCTAGAAAAGCATCCAGGGCTCTTAACGCCTGGGCCTCTCCCCAGCCCTGACCCCCATGGCCTCTTTAACTCTGGGCTTTAAGAAGCCAGAGGACCAAAAAAAAAAAAAAAAAAAAAAAAAAAAAAAAGCAAAAAAGCCAGGGTGGTGGTGGTGGCGGTGGAATCCCAGGAGGCAGAGCCAGGCGGATCTCTGTGAGTTCAAGGCTAGCCTGGGCTACAGAGTGAGTTCCAGGAAAAGTGTAAAGCTACACAGAGAAACTCTGTCTTGAAAAACCAAAAAAAAAAAAAAAGGAAGTCAGAGGACAGGGTTGCCAACCACCTGAGATTGCTCCAGCACTGGGCTGGTAATTGGTGAACAAAGCTACAATTGTCACTGTTCCTACAGCCCATATGTCTGATCGAGGCCATGGGAGCAGCTGTAGAGAGAGAGCTAGCTGCAGAAACCTGGCCTCTGCCTGAAGGCCACTTGGCGTTTGCTCTGCCAGATGCTATGTCCTGTCCCTTTACTGTTTCCTGGGGGACTCATCTTATCACACTTGAGGGTGAGCTTCTAAGAAGGAGCCAGTGTCACATGCACAGCTGGAGACATAATGACCTTCACGCCATCCTCTTCCAGAGCTATCATCACCGAGGAGGCCACAGAACTTTTTTTGGCCCACAATTCCCTTCTTCACCCTCAGTCCTCCACATATCCAGTTCTGGTGAAGCAACCCGGAGTGACAACACCAGCTCTCCTTGCACTTGTCACCAGAGAACAAGACACGGCTTTTCATGTACGCCCGCTAAGTGCCAGAGAACAAGACACAGCTTTTCACATATGCCCGCTAAGTGGATGGTTGTGTGCAGAGGGGAGGGGTTAGAGGAGGCTTGAGATTTTATGTTCGGGGGCATTTGGGGATGCTGGAAGACATGGAGCTGGATATGAGCATCATCATAATACAGCATGTGTATGAAATTCTCAAAGAATATATTAAAACCGAGTCCCTGTGGCCTTGTCTCCTCTCAGCCCCTTCCCTCACTGTCTCCAGTAGAAGCAGCTTCTCTTTCCCCTATGAATGTCCTCCAAACTATTATAAACTAGGTCATCAGTGGTGGGCTTTTCCTAACTAATTTGAACTCACAGCTGGGTATAACAGATTCTAGATCCCATCAGCTTTTTGTTTTTGAAAGCATAAAATCCCAATTGCAGGGGCTCAAAGAACATCCAAGTCTTCATTTCTCAGTCTTCTGCTTGGGGTTTCAGTAAACTTAACCATGAGAATTCATGCCTGACTCAGAACCTAGGAAATGCAAAAGACCTTTTCAGAAGCAGCATTTTCTACATGGCTCAACTTGATGGAGAGGCAGGCTCCTTGACTCATCTTAGAAAGTAGTCAAGAAAACAGAGATTCTGACAACATGAGAGTCCAGTTATGAGCAGATGAGAAAATATTCAGAGACCATCCATCAGCAGGGGTGTCGTGGTGTGGGGGCAAAGAGGCACGAGAGAAGATGAGGCTCATGTACCTCTAAAGGCAGTAGCCATAGATACCAGCAAATGGGATTGTAAGCACGAACCACCTGCTTCTGCCTTCATCCACCAGGAGCCATCACCAGGAAATGCTGCCTTCAGACGTGCACACACAGCTAAATGTAAAGACAAAAGTGGCTGACCCTCCACATTCAGTTTCCTTTTATGCTCTACAAACAGCATGCTGTTGGTGCTCTATATATGCTCTTGACTGAGTGAGAGGGTCCGATCACATGAGCAGTTTTTAAATCAAACTTTATCAAAGTTAAGTGTTTTCCAAGAGACACTGTGGGCCTTGGTCTAGGGGAGGTGTATGCTGGGCTAACCCAGCTGCTGCTTCTGTGTTCCTGGGGTCTTGCTTTGTGTAAAGAAAAAAAAAATCAACAACTATGTAATTGCTAAAATCCTCCCATTCTTAAAATAGTTCTTGGGCCACTGGGGAGATGGTTAAGTCGGTAAAGTGCTCGCCACCTACACATGAGGATCCCCAGCATCCACATAAAGTGTAGGCACAGTGTCACATGCCTATAATCCCAGCGCCAGGGAGGCAGAGACAGAAGAATCATGGAGCTTGCTGGCCAGCTCGTCTAGTCAAATCAGAGAGCTCCAGGTTTAGTGAGAGACCCTGCCTCAAAAAATAAGATGGAAGGGCTGGAGAGATAGCTCAGTGGTTCAGAGCACTGGCTGCTCTTCCAGAGGACTTCCTGTAACTCCAGTTCCAGGAAATCTGATGCCCTTTTCTGGCTTTCAAAGGCACCAACCAAGCACTCACATGGTGCACACACACATACATGTAAACAAAACACTCACACATAAAGTAAAAATAAAGACAGAGAGAGATTGAGGAAGACACACAATGTAGACTTGAATGAACTGTGTCTTAGGGTTTCTATTGCTGTGAAGAGACACCATGACCATGGCAACTCTTACAAAGGAAAAACATTTAATTGGGGTGGCTTACAGTTCAGAGGTTGAGTCTATTATCATCATGGTGGAACATAGTGGTATATAGGCAGACATGGTGATGGAGAGGTAGCTGAGAGTTCTACATCTTGCACAGGCACAGGAAGTGGTCTG
The DNA here is from genome assembly GCA_902168405.1 of Peromyscus aztecus. Lineage (NCBI taxonomy): Eukaryota > Metazoa > Chordata > Mammalia > Rodentia > Cricetidae > Peromyscus > Peromyscus aztecus. The sequence goes on along the minus strand of CABHPQ010167886.1, from coordinate 53,833 downwards.
AGACACTGGGCATGGCTTGAGCATATATGAGACCTCAAATCCCACCTCCACAGTGACACACTTCCTCCAACAAGACCACACCCACTCCATGAGGCCATGCCTCCTAATAGTGCCACTCCCTTTAGGGGCCATTTTCTTTCAAAGCACCACAAACTGGTTGCTATAGAGCTGTTTCAGTGGCTCAGAGCACTTGCTGCTCTTCCACAGGATCAGTCAGAGTCCAGTTCCCAGCACCCATATTAACAACCTCCTGTAACTATCACTTCAGGGGATCAAACTCCCTCTTCTGGCCTTCTTGGGCATGTACACCTTGTGCGCGCGCACACACACACACACACACTAAAAATAAGTCTTTGAAAAAAGGACTTCAGTGAACTGATCACAGATGTTGACTATGTTCCAGTAGGCCATGCTGGATGTAATTTTAGTTCAGTTGTGACTGGAACGAAAAGCATCCATCTCACGTCCTACTCACAGCAATGAGACGCCTACAAGTTAGCCATGGTGTGGGAGGAAGGAGGCACCATGGTGGACTTTGCTTAGCTGGCTTTATAAATATTTTTCTACCCTGATCCTCAGTCCTCTAAACAGTTGATAATTAGCCCTCTACTCTCTGACCCCAACTTCTCTGGTCACCTCCCAACCTCTCTAAGGATCTTGGACTTCAAGCCTGAATGAACTCCTTCACCCGCCAAGCAACGGGGGCTGCATTTTTCTCCTCTTGCCGTATCTTTCTGACTTCTTTCCATAAATAGCTTTAATTACTTTCCTCTTCCTCCTCTTTCTGTCTTTCCAAACAACACCCTATTTTCATTCTGTGCGGGGGAGCAGACCTCCAAGATTTTTGGCTACTCTCCCTTTCCCCGAAGTTCCAGGAAGGAATTTCAGGGGGTCAGCCAAGGGTACAACAAAGCTCACTGGGTGAGCAGAGGTGGACAAGGGGATGATCGGGGGAGAGGAACTTTGCAGTGGAAGCAGGACTCCAAGAAGATTTGTTGCAACCTTTACTACTCAGTGAGTAGTCAACGACACTTAGCGGGCTCAAACACCACAGTTGCCACTGTGGGGTCCCTGGCTCTTGAGAGACATGATTCTTTCCAAGTTAGGAGTGGTAGTGGGATTGAGACTGAGGATCCACTGTGGGGAGCAGAGGAAGCCTGCATAAACGAAGTCCTGCATGACTGTGTGCTGTTGACATGGGCTCAGTCATGTCTAGGGCCCCAGGGCCTCAACCCCAAGGCAGGGGCAAAGCCTTCATCTAGTCCATGTGTAGATGGTGATAGTATATTCAGAAAATGTTCACCGTAGCTCTCTCCCCAGACCCCACATGATCACAGCCTGAAGACTGCTCCCTATAGAGACTGCTCCCTATAGAGACTGCTCCCTGTA
>CABHPQ010167886.1:25584-44699 GCA_902168405.1 Peromyscus aztecus | reverse complement strand
TGTGTGTGTGTGTGTGTGTGTGTGTGTGTGTGTGTGTGTGTGTGTGTTTTATTGTTTACCTATTATTTATTTCTGTCTCTTTTTTACCCAACAAGTTCTTAGCTTATATATTGCAGCTTCCAGTTTTGTCTTTCCATGGGATCCCTGAGTATGCAGAGAGTAGATCTCTACATCTATACCTGTTTCTTGTGCCTTTTCTTGGGCTCTTTTCCTTCTGTTTGTTTGGTTTGTTATATTCTGATGTATCTTTTGTTTCATTTTTTCATATTATATTATATTATATTATATTATAATCCCTTAGATGTCTGTTTGTTTTCTAATGAGAGACAGAAAAGGAGGTGGATCTGGATGGGAGAGGAGGTGGAAGGAACTGGGGGACAGGTAGAGGGAAGGAAAACTGTAGTCAAGATATACTATGTGAAGAAAAAAGTCTGTTTTCGATAAAATAAAATAAAAATTGTAGTGCACGGGAGTATGTATATAGGTTATACATAATGCAGCGTCAACGTGATTCGAGTGATTTGGGCATTGAAGGACTGGACTGATGTGCGGTGTCTACAGGACACCTATGGCTGCTTTCCACAGGTAGGGGTGGACAGATACATTTTACCATTGCTGTTCCTGTCTAGAAACCTCTTAGTAATCATCCACAATGAAGGATTTATTGTGCAAAGTTGTACGTTTCCCCTGAGAATTAGCTTTGCTAATGGGAGTGGGCACTGAAGGTCACACCCCCTCCTGAGACAGCACACACCCACTAGTTGGTCATTGCAGTCTGCATACATGCCTGGTTCCCTTGATCCAACTCAGGCAACCCTGAAGGACCATCCCCGTGGGGTCACCCAAGGCTACGTGGTGACTCCATAGTTATCCCAACTTCTCCCTCTGAGATGTACATCTCAGTCTGTTTCCAGGAAAGCTAGACTATAAAGCTTTGTCTTTATTTTTTAATATATTTTAATTAAAATATAATTTTGTCATGATTAAAATGGAATAAAGAGAATCCTTAGCCTGAGCTTAACAAAACCTAACATGTTCACACCAAGGCACCCTCAGCTTTATAAGAAAATACCTCTTAAGTAAGCAAGTTGTAAAATGGTTTTACAAATCGAGCCTTAACATCACAACTGAGCTTAGACAGTATCCCTGGCTTTGACAGCAAGGGACCCAGTAATTTATTAATCTCTATCATGGGTTCTTTCAACTTCTTACCATTTGGTTTAAATGTCAACAGTCCATTGTCTGATTGTTAAACATTGTTAAATACTGTTGCCAACTTTCCTGGAAAAGACCTGTTTTGTCAGCAATTCAAGCATGAATATTGGAATCTGAAAATGAAGAAAAAAAGCTGTAATGAGCTCCTGGGACTTATCCCTCCAAAAGAAAATATTCCCAGTGTATACATGATCCTCCACAGCTTGCTGCCCAGCCATCCACAACTAGAGGTGTATTCACAACCAGATGTGTTCTATTTAGGGCTGGAATTATGTTGAATAATTGAACTTTGGAAAAAATGACTTTGGATCAATATTTATCTGAGTCATGGAACCACAAATTTGATTTTGGATTCTATGCCACCTGCCCTGGCTGAGAACTCTGGGAAACCATTAGAGAGCTATGTAGATATTCAAGAATGTTACAAAGAAGTATGAATTCTGAGAAAATTTATATGAAGAAACCATGATCAGGAAAGAGAATAGTTTAGTTCAGGGGGATTCCTAAGATGTCCTCCAGTTTTAGGTCTGGTGATTTCAACAGGGATGATGAAACCAAAGAAAGATCCAGGTCTTAAAATGGAGTCCAGGAGAGTTTTCAGAGAAGGACTTTGTGGTTAAACTAATGAGAACTAGAAATTTTTAGAAAAACTGAACCTATCAGTCACTTTTGAGATTTTTCTCATGTTGAATAACAAAAAATATCAGCTGAAAAAGAGCAAATGGCTAAGAAGCACGTCTGTGATGGGTACAGGAAGAACTACATTCAGGGGCCTGGTCAGAGACAGGGAAACCCTACAGGTCCCAAGTGGAAGCAAGCAGCTCCTCTCTATGTGTCCCAAGTGCCAGAAGAAGGCAAGGAGACAGCTGTATGATTTACCAGAAGCCCACAGTTTTTTCCTCCACACACGTGCTCTATACCAATCCCTTCACTTGTGTTAGCACATACACACAAAAATTATAGATCACTTCTAACTCTGTCCATAAATGTCAAGATACAATGGACACAGAATCCTGTGAGCTGAATCACATTCCCTCATTTCCTTCAAACTGATATGTGGAAGCCATACCCATCCCACACAAAACCACAGAACATGACTATATTTGGAGACAAGGTCTTCATGGAGATAGATAGGGCTATAATGTCATGTGGATGGGCCCTAACACAATAGAATTAGGAGAAAGTTTGCAAACGTATACAGAAAGGCCATGTGAAGGCCATCTTCAAGTCAAAGATGTCTCAGAAGAAACAAAGTCAACCTATATCTTTATCTGTGACTACTAACTTCAAAAACTGAGGAAATATGTTTCCATTATTTAAACCTCCTAGGCCATTATATCTTGGTACAGTATCCCAGGATGGCTAACCATCAATCAACCTGCTGGGTAAAAATGAGAAGACTGTGTCTATCCCCCACTGCAGGACCTAGTTCCATGTCTAGCCTGTGGTATACTCAGCGTTTGTGTAATAAGAGAATGTCTCAGGATGCACCTAACTTAAAACTTCTCACATGACCTATTCTGGTTGAGAGACTCATTGGATAGCTATGAATCTCAATGGGTTTTAAGATGCTGTAACTGCACAGCACTTGTAATCTATAGATGATTACAAGTCCCCAAGAGTTGGAAAGGTGGGCAAAAGCACCTTGCATGGTTTTCTTCAGCCCCCAGCATAGCTGTATGAAGCAGGTCAACACTTAATGGTTATTTCTCTTTAGGAAAGTAATTCTGACATTGCCCCATGGGCTGCTTCCACCAAGAATATCTTTAGCAGTTCTAGTGCCCACCAAGATTTTTTTTTTCTGTCTTCTTTGCTCTGGCATTGGTCCCATTTTATTTCTCTCTTACATAAATCAATGCTACTTGGATCAGTCAGAGTTCTCCAGAGGAGCTGAGCTAATAGATTATATGTAATTATAAGAAGGGATTTATCCAGTTGGCTTACAAGATCAGAGGCTGCCTAGTCCCATGATGGCCATGCTGAGAGCCAGGACATATCAGTAACTATGCGGCCCCCAAAGCTAGAAGCCACAGAATAAGAGGAGTCGAAGAGACTGTTCCAGTCCAAGGCTGGAAGCCTGGCAGTCCTCTGGAGAGTTGCTGGTGTGAATCCACCTGCAAAGGTTGAAGAAGCTGGATTGTGATGTTCAGGTACATGATGGAAGCAAAATGTAATGTACTCACTCAAAAGGAGCTGGGATTGGATGATGCATCAAGTTCCTCCTCCCGTCTTTTGTTCCATGTTGGCCCCCAGCCCATAGCACTAAATGTGTATGGTGCCCTCATTTAGCATGCTCTTCTTCACTCCATTTGCCACCGTTCATGCTACTTGTCTCTAGATACACCTTAACAGACACACCCAGAAGTGTGTTCGCCACCAGTTTCCCAAGGTCATCTCAATCCAGCCAAGTCGACAACCAAGATCAGACACCGTAGTCCGGAGATGACCTATGGTTTGTTGCTCAACACATAACGAGGCCAAGACTCTGGTACCAGTTTTTGCAAAAAGGAAGAGCTGTGTTGTCTGTCCACTGACCAGAAAATAGGAAGCTTGCTCACATTTGTCTCCAGATAAGCCTGTAGTGAAATCACTTATATATCCAGGTGAGTGGAAGTCACCTTAGCAGCTCCCACACCCACGTTACTCAGGTCCACTCTGCAGCTGTTGACGGTGCTGCTTGCTTGCTTACTTGGAATCTGAGTCTCAAAGCCCTGGACTCTGTGTCTTCAGAGACACTTGGGCTCACTGGGTTCTGAAGGTCGTTTGAGATCAGATTCCAGGGTTGTCTGCCTGAGTCCTGAACAGCAACATGCCCAGCACAGCAGGTTTCAGTGACCCAGAAGTTGCCATTCTACGGCCACTTTCAGTTGCCTCCTTCCATGGCTCAGAATCATAGTCTTGGGGTCACACTTATTTCTCCCATATTCCTGAGCCTCTGTATCAGTGTACCTCCTTTCCGGGTTTCTTCCCACGTGATCCTCCTCCCTCTCCTTCTTTGGGTCCTCACCACTCCGGCAGGGGCCTGGCCTTAAGAGGTAGAGATGCTCCAGGCCTCTAACCTTCCCACCCCATTGTCTGATATATTCTGTCCACAGACTTTCCTTTGTCGAGCCTCAGGAAGGCTTTCTAGGGGTGCAGGGTCAAGGAAAAAGGAGAACTGCCTTTGTCATTTTATGCCTGAAAGATGTGGGTGAGAAGTCTACAGAAGGAGCAAGAGTGAAGCTCATAAAAACCATGTTAGGAATATCTCCCGCGCCCATCTGTGGTCATTGCTGTTGGCTCTTCCAAAGTCAGAAACTCCAGTTGTAGCTTCTGGGATTAAAAATGCAGTCACTCAGCCCTTTGTGCCTTCAGGTTCCACATCCTCAAACCCAATTAATCATAGATCAAATGCTCCCCTCCAAAAGTACTGCACCTCTAGGCTGCATATTGTAGCTTAGTGGTAAGAGCCCTTACCTAGATATGCAAGACTTTGAGATCCATCTACAGAACCTACAAAAATAATTATAAATTATAATTGCACATGCACAGACACATCATCTGTATGATTCCCTAAATAACAATTATATCATTGATTTGTGCATCACTCATATACTAGTAAGTAGTATAAATAGAGACGTTTTAAATGCCATTTAGAGAGGATGTGTGTGCAGGCTCTATAAAAATGTTATGCCATTTTCCATAAAAGACTTGAGCATCTATGGACTTGGTATCTACAGGGATCTTGGACCCATTCCCCTGAAGATACTGAAGGACATATGTACATATTACCAGATTCTCCTTAGGTAGTTGGATAAGGAAATCAGCTTCTAAAACAGTGGTTCTTAACCTGTGTGTTGTGACTCCTTTGTGGGTGTCAAATGACCCTTTCACAGGGGTTGTCTAAGACCATCGGAAAGCACAGATATTTACATTATGATTCATAACAGTAGCAAAATTACAGTTATGAAGTAGCAATGAAAATAATTTTATGGTTGGGGATCACTACAACATGAGGAACTGTATTAAAGGGTCTCAGCATTAGGAAGGTTCTAGAACATACCAGAGTTCATATGCAAACTGATCAAATGATCTTGGCTGCTGGTTTATTTTAGAAAGAATTGTTTTAAGACAGGCTGGGGGTGGGAGGTACCATGTGCAGGCCAGAAGGATATGGAGAGAAAAGACTGTTCCCAGGGACACAGAGGAACAGCCAAGAACTATAATTCTAACCTTTGCCCTCCATGGTTCAGTGGCTTGTGGGCTGGAAGAAGGAAAGTGACATCTGTGATTTAGTCCATATGAGACGCTCGACCTCCCCAGCTTCATGCTTCAACAGGCTCAGTGTGGGGCTGAGGCCAGCAGAGTGGTGCAGGAAGCCCTGGGGTGCGGGGCCGTGCCGGGAGAAGACGCAATCCGTATGTTCGCCTCTGATGCTAATTACAAAAAGCCTACCCCTCCTTTGGGCTGTTTCGTGGTAGATTTTCTGCTTATGTTAATTTTTACAACAAATTAGTCTGTTTGGTTTGGTTAGTCATGGAAGGATGATTTCCTGAACAACACTGGCACAAATATAAACACCCTTTGCTGCCCAGGCACAGCTCACAGAAGCTTCTGCAGATGAGAGGCCCATAATGGCCGGAGGCTGAATCCATCTCTCAACCCAGGAGTTTCATGCTTGAACTGGAAAGACAATGTAGAATGAACAAAAAACTTGTGTTAAGCAGAGATCACCCTCTTGGTAATTTTTCTAAGTCCAGGTGGAGGCAAGCTTGGCTTGCCCACCAGAACACTAGACTTCTGGACTAAGTCCCTTACTCTGCCTCTGCCCCAATATTACCACAATGCAAATTGAATGCCCTGACCTAAGACAGCCCTACCTTTGAATCCCAAGAACTAAGATATTGGGGAAACACCAAAGGATGGCTTCAGGGTGGACTGGATCACAAAGAGATGGGTGCAGAACTCCTCAGATTGGGATCCATTCAGTTTCCTTGTCTAATGTCCCTCCCAATTAATTCACAAATTAAAAATCTGTGAATTTAAAGTATTGTCATTTTAAGCATAGTTAGCTATAAATGCTAACACACAGTAGCATTTTTATAATGACTCATTTTAATTAATTATGTTAATACCCACATAAAATACATTTTGAAGGCAACAGGATATTGATAAATTGACTCTTTAGAGGAAAAAATTCCTAGTTTGTAACATTTGCAGATTTTCATGGCATATGACCCTGTGCAACCATATGCCACTAAGAAAGAATTGGAAAACACACACACACACACACACACACACACACAACTAGCTCTCACAGAAAACATTGGTGGGCTTGTACACACCGCTAGTGGGGTACAAGCTGAGCACTGTCACGATCAGTTGAAACCTGCTTGAATTTTCGTCTTTTTCTTTTTTTTCCCTATTCTCCCTTTTCGGTTTGTGGTAGAAGCATTGGCAACACACAGACAAAATTTGAAATTGAACTTTCACTGGGACTGAAAGTGAAGAGTTGAAATTCCTGGAAGCCAGGGTGGACTCATCCAGGTTAGAGGAAAATGGGGGGACCCAGGCCTTTGTCTTCTCCCCATCACTGTGAACAGCTTCGCATCAGGACTGCTGGGGAAGCGGTGCTGACAGCAGCTGCCTTCCCACCAAACCCTTATTGAGCTATCTACCAGGAACCAAGCTCAGCCTACAGCCCACGACAAGTATTCGATAAATGTTAATCAAATATGAATGCACTCGCTAATAGGGTCTGGGATGCCACCATTAAGACCATCGATGGTTTCTGTTCAGATCTAAGCAAACAGATCCAACAGACCATTGGCCCATTAAGTGGGGAAGGGTGCTGGTGAGTAATGCCCCAGAAAACAGGACAAGCACCACACTCCCCAATGATGGCTGCTGCCATGCAGTTGGCGCCATAGGGTAAGACCAAGTTTACCAACAGCAGAAGGGTTCCTGGCAGGCCATATATACTTTCTTCAGGGAATGTAACTCCAGTTATGAAAAGCTAGACTCAGGAAACACCATCACCTGTACTGACCAGTGGTGTGGTCCTTGAGTGCCCGTGTAAACCAGAAGGTGTACAAAGGGCCTGTTATACTTGTATAATTCAGTCTCTTCATTTTTAAAACAAAGACAATACTGACTGTTCTGCTGGCGTGTGTCTATTAAATTAAATATCACGTGTAGGGGGGCAGGCACTGAGCCTAGGACATGGGATTTCAGTAAGTGACAGCGGTTATGATGAGCACTGTATTTGCTGCTTCCCCACTGCTTCCTGCTGACTCTGTGCTAGTCAGAGCACTCTGTAGGTTCCATCCAAAGTAGCATCCTGCCTTCCTTGCTCTGAAGGGCCCGGACATCACTCTTGGTAGGAATCCAAGCAGCTCTCCCTTCAGGCACCAAGTAAAACCTCCCTCGGTTGGTGGCATATACTGAAGGGCCACAGCTTCAGAAGTTTTGTATTTCAGGCTGAGATACATGCAAGATGTCTGCATCCTCAACTCCAGAACCTGTGAGTCTGTTACGTCCCACAGCCAAAGGGACTCTGTTCAAGTGACTGAGTTAAGAAACTAGACTGTTGGGACTGCCCTGACGTGAACCTAGTGTCAACACCAGAGTCCTTACGAGACATGGGCGGGAAGGTCAAAACCAGAAAAGGAGATGTGCTGACGGAAGCAGAGTTGAGTGATGCAGCCATAAATGAAGAAATGCAGGCCTCTCCTATATCAGCCTCCAGAACAGTGGTTCTTGGCCTTCCTGATGCTGTGACCCTTTAATACAATTCCTCATGTTGTGGTGACCCCCAACCATAACATTATTTCATTGCTACTTCAAAACTGTAATTTTGCTGCTGTGATGAATCTCAATGTAATATCTGATATGCAGGATATCTGATATATGCAACCCCCAAAGGGATTGTGACCCACAGGTTGAGATCCACTGCTCTAGAGGTACCAGCCTGGCTAACACCTGGACTTTAGCGCAATGAAACGGGGTCTAGACATGTGGTCTCTAGAACAAAAGGTTCTAAACCACTAAGCCATTGTCATAGCGATAGGAAATGAATACAAAAGCAAACAATGAAACCCGGTTCTGGGTCCAGAAAGGGACCAATCCTTTTCTTCTAAATTCCTTACATGAGAAGAAAAAGATATTTTCCTTGGCCTTTGACTGTCCCTTCCTCGGGTGATGTTTTTCAGAAGAGCGAACACCAACAAGACCTTAGATCTTCTAAGACTGTACATAGCTCTGGTCAGTGGACATCCAAGGCAGACAGCAGGGAAGGGGAAGTTGTATGCACAACACACTTGGAAGCTACCGGCTCTCTGAGCTCAGGTGAGGAATGTGAGCTGTTGTTACTGTTTTAGTTTTAGAAAACCTCAGCGAAATCGCCTAAGTGCAGCTAAGAAGTTAAGTAGAGAGTTTTTCAAATACCGAAGAAAAATTAGAAAATGAGGACTTCAAATGAATTATGGGTAAATTGTCTGAGAAGAAATAAAAGGCTACAGCTTAGGCTGAATTGAAGAATTTATTTGTTTTGTTTTTTGAGACAAAGTGTCCCTGTGCAGTCATGGCTGGCCTGGAACTCCTGCTATGTAGACTAGGCTGACTTTGATCTTACAGAGATACATCTTCCTCTGTCTGCTGAGAGATGAACAATGTTTTAAAACACTAGAACACTTTGGGTAAGATATTACCCCACTCAAGGAGGAGTGTGAGAGCTCCTTCCTGACCTCACTGGGAACACGGCCCGAATTCCTCTGTTCTCTGCCAGCCTGGCTACCATGTTTGAACTGTATTCATAAACTCCAGAGGACAGGCGTCTCCAGAGAGGAGGACTGTGCTATCCCATTGTGCTGGAGCTGGCAGACAGGAGGAAGGAGAGCAGAGAGGAGGCTGCAGGGAGCAGCCCATCTGGATGACAACTTGAGTTTCCATTTGCTTTATGCGGTCTTACTTTGCAGGAGTCTCTTGGCTCCCTTTCTTTAAGCAAAATGGTTTTCAAAGAGACCAGTGGGAAGCCTTTCAGAAGGGTGCATCAAATGCCATTCATCATACTAGCTTGGAAAGCATATAGAGAGACAATTACTAAGAATGAGCTCAGAATGTATATGTACAGATAGAAATACAAATATACAAACATAAGGGTATTTAAGATAAAATACAATGCAATCAGTTAACTGGAAATATTGTGTATGGGGCCAGAAACTGTTTGGGAGCTTTAGGTCCATGTTTCTGTGTTTAGTCTTACATTTTTAAGTGTGGTATTAAGAATCCTTTTTCTCCTTTTGTGAATTGTCTCAGCTTATTGTTTTCTCCAAAATACTTTTTAAAGAAAAGAAATCTGGAGCTGGGGCTATAGTTCAGTCAGTATAGTGGTTGCCTAGCATGAACGCAGCCTCGGGTTCTATTCCCAGTACCATATGAGCTAAATGTGATGGCACACATTTATAAGCCCAGAACTTGGGAGGGAGGTGAAGACAGGAGATTCGAGAGCTCAGAGTCATTCTCTGCTACACAGAGAGTTCAAGGTCAGCCTGGGCTACATGAAGACCTGTCTCAAAAAAAATAAATAAATAAAAATAAAAAAAGAAAGAGAAAGAAAGAAAAAGAAAGAAAAGAAGAAATTAATCTTCTCTTTTGACTTTTGAAAAATATTACTAATAGATCATAAAGTAGAAAAGTTGGCCGGGTGGTGGTGGTGGTGGTGGTGGTGGTGGTACACGCCTTTAATCCCAGAGGCAGGCGGATCTCTGTGAGTTTGAGGCTAGCCTGGTTTACAGAGTGAGTTCCAGGACAGGCTCCAAAGCTACACAGAGAAACTCTGTCTCAAAAAAACCAAAATAACAAAAAAAAGTAGAAAAGTTCTGATTATATACCCAGACTTTTGTGACTTGAGTTCTGTCTTCTAGCTAATCTTCTGCTGTATATACAGGGCATCATGGCTTCTTTTCAGTGTTCTTCCACAGGGCTGAGATCTGGGAGAACGAATCACTGTATTCTCTTGTTGAATATAGGTTTTTATGTTTATATCAAGTGTGGATGGTTTCTCACAAACTCTCATTGAAGGATCCATGGACCACATGGGTAGCAAGGGCCCAGAACTTCTTGGACCAGGGGCGTCAGGTCATGAGTCACAATTTCTGTGTTAGTCAGTATTCCATCACTGAAACAAAATGCCTGACATAGTCAAATTAAAAGCAGGAAGAGTTTATTTTGACCCAGAGTTTCAAATCCACGATCATTTGGGCATGGTGCTTTGGGCTGTGGTGAGGCTGTTCCTGACTGCTGGGAGCATGTCATGGAGAAAGCTGTTCAACTGTGGTGCCTTGAAGGAGAGTGAGAAGAGGAAGAACAGGTGGTCCAGGTCCAACATCCCCTTCAAGGCCTTTCCCTAATAAGCTCAATCCCTTCCATGAGCCTCCACCCACTAAAGGTTCGAGCACATCCCTACAGCACTATGGGCTGTGGACTCAACCTTCAACATATGGAAATTCTTTGGGACAGTTAAGATCCAAACTTAGCACTTCCTGGGATAAGAACCAAACTCCATGGTGATGTGAACTTCAAACCAGTAGGTCAGAAGCCTCTCAAAGCCACATACAAGGTCAGCCAAGGTCACTCGGTTAACTCTAACACCAGGAAGGTCATGTTCCCAGGGCCTCCAAGACTGCAGGTAGCTCCACTCTGAGGCCTAAGAAGTGCTCTTTCAAGCAGTCTATCTAGATTTCAATACCAAATTTCTGCTTCTTCAAACTCTTTTTCCCATACATGGAAAGGCTTCCCCCGGGAGATCCCCGGGGACCTTCCACTGGCTCTCTTTGTGGTCACTGCTGTTATCACTGACATTACAGAAATGGCTGTGATGCCAGTCAGCTGGAATGTTTGTCCCAAATGCCAGGATATTCACTTCTTTACAATTACGCTTCAACAAAACCTCTGGTATTCAAAAGCAGCACACGGATTTAAAAAAATCAAATACTAGGTGATCAGCCAGAGCCAGAGCCCAAGGGCACTTCCCACCCTGAACTGCACATGCCAAAACCAACCAAACCACTTGCTTGTGTTTTCCTGTTTGATTACTGGCACACAAACAATACAAGCACCACAGTCCACGCTGCAGGCTTGGTATCACCCTCAACCAAGACAGAGGATCAAAACAGCCTTTGTTCTGGGACTCTCTGTTCTGTGGCCAGGGAGTTCTTGTGGGGTTTGTACTTGCTGAACCTGTGAGTGCCTACTAGGTTCCTCCTAAGTTCCCAGTAGACTCATTCCTGTAGCCAGCTCTTGAATAAGGACCTGCCCTCCACGATGTGTTCTCTGACATAGCTTCCTTATGATTCCAGCCATTAAAAGGCATTGTCCACTGTCAGGCAGAGTCCTCACAACATTGATTCGGTTCCTACCACCCACACAGTAGCTCACAACTGTATGTACCCTGGTTCGGTGGGATCTGATGACCACTTCTGGACTCTGCAAGCACCAGTCACACACATGATATACATATATATGCGGGCAAACACTCATATATATGAAATAAAAAACAAATCTTTTTTTATTTTTAAAGGATTTATTTTATTTTTATTTATGTGTATGAGTGATTATCATGTATGTATGTATGTGTGCCTAATGACTGCAGAAGCCAGAAGAAGGCACTGGCTCCCTGGAACTGGAGTTATGGATGGGTGTAAGCAACCATGTAGGTTGTGGGAAATGAACCCAGGTCCTCTACAAGAACAGCAAATGCTCTTGACCATTGAGCTATCCATAATTTTTGTTAAAGTATCCCTCCAAGTCTTATTGTACCCATAGTGCATAGAATACCACCACCAGAGCAACTCAGTGAGACTCTGACGAGCTAAACAGTCTCTGTAACAGCTACTTTTCTACTGCGGGGATAAAGCACCATTACCAAAGCTACTTATAGGAGAAAATGTTTATTTGACTTATGGTTCCAGAGAAGCAAGAGTCCATCATGGCAGGGAAGCCTGGCAGCAGGCAGCATGCAAGGTGGCTGCAGCAGGAGCTGCAGTTCACATCTTGAACTGCAAATACAAAGTAGAGCATGGGAACTGAGGACAGGGCAAGGCATTAACTCCTCAAAGCCCATCCCTAGTGCAGACTCCTTGCAGCAAAGCTACACTACACATTCTAAGTCCCAAACAACAAGATGAACTGTGGACCAAGTGGATTCAAATCACTACAGTATCTAACTATTCAGATAATGATAGATTAACAAGAAATCCACAATAGTAACAACAACAACAAAACATCTCATTGGATTCAAGAAGAAATGACTTTGCATCAAAGAACAGATGTATGCTTGCATGATTCAGTATTTCCTTGGTCCTGCTTTCCTAATGCATAACATAGTATTGGCAAGAGGTTCTTGCCTGCCTCACAAGTCTATTAGGATGGTAACTGGGATAAGACTTTATTCTAACAGTCATTGTGTAAGTGGATTTGCTGTCTACACACCAAGGGTTGGTTTCTGCTCCATAGAATTGCTGGAAAGAAGCCTTGGAAAAAGCCTGTGGTCATTCTGGCCATTGGTTTTTCACACCCTCCCAAAATCAGATGAACACCTTTGAACTGTGTAGAAGACTAACATGAAATTGCTACTGTGTCAAACATGTAACACAGTGCCTGGAACACAGGAAGCATCTAGCCATGCAAACTCAAGTCCCACCCTTGGGATTCTCCTTGCAGACCTGATTTTTCCTAACTAAACCATGCCTTCCCCACAATTGTTTCCTTGAAGTAAATGACTGATAAATGCTACTGTTTATTAAAGGACAGTGAGGAACATGATTCGGGCCCTTGAGGCATTTTACTACTGGTGGAAAACAAGATGAGCTAGTATATTGAGTAGTTACTACATGTTAAGGATTTTACTTGCACTGTCTCCCTTGGCCCTGCTAGTATCTAATGCAAAGGCTATTTGAAGATCATTTTATAGTTGCATTTATGTCGACATCAGGAGATGGAGTAATTTATGCAAGGCCAAAGGTCTACTAAGAATGAACTCCATCAAGTGGAGCTTCAGAATTCTCCCCAGTATTGAACTACATCAGGCAGCTCACAACTGCCTGTAACTGCAGCTCCTGGGGATCCAATGCCTCCTCTGGCCTCCATAGGCACTGACACACATGTTTATACTAACACCACACACACACACACACACACACATACACACACACACAAATACACACCACTTCTGTTTGTGTCCTCTAGCTCACTCACGCTCCCTTTGTCTTTGTTCTTTTTTTCCTCCATTGATATGTTCCTTTTTGAATAGTGTCCACTGCTAATCCTTCCATTCATTGGCTGTTTTCCCAAACTGTCGAACCTGTAGCATTATCCATCCACTGTAGCATTATCACAGACATTGCAATCTTCCTATCTCGATAGCTGATTTGTTTCTACTTATCAATGTCCTTATGCTTTCTTTTCTCTTCTTAAAATAGAGGTTGTATTGACACCACATGCTTTGGTGTCCCTGGACTTCCTGCTTAGCATGTCAGTGCCGCAAGGCTCAGCCATTCTTTACAGGTCACCCAGAAAAACGCAGCCTTGATCCTTTTAGAGCCAACCCCAAGCTAATGGCTTGTTAGAAAAACACTGGTGCCTCCCAGACCCAGTGTGCTGCTCAACTTCATTGTAAACCCACTGAGGTAGTAGCATCTGTGAAGGCCAGACTGTGCTGTTCTAGTGGGAGGTAACAGGCCTGTTTTGACATGGTTAACAGAAGTCTTTCTCTCTGACCAAGGTGTTTCATGGCTTCTGCCAGCAGCCAGGGAACAGTAAGAGACTGACTTACTGGCTTCAGTCACAGCTGAACACAATAGCAATAAATGGATAAAAAACAGTATGTATGTGCCTGATCTTTCAAAAGAACACACATGTTCATGCATGAACACACACATTCACACTCACATTGTATACTTAACATAAACTGAAAAACAAGTGGATTCAGAATAGTGCTCACCTCCAAACACCATGGTTTAAACCAACATAATTTTATAAACGTGACATTTTATAAGTGTACGTGCATTTACAAAAAGCAGATTATGAGATTTATCAAAACCTCATACTTTTCCTGTGTTAGCTGGTCAAAACTGATCTTGTGTTAAATAAATGTACATTGACCTGTGATTAGCACTTCATATCCACGTGTAAGACTTCGATCCCAGGTTAGAGAACTAACTAAATGTACGTTGGGTTTGAGCATGTGTGGACTCAGGACCACTGGTTTACATCACTGTCATTTGTCCAGCAGTCGGGCTCTGCTGGGGAGTGGGCAGTAGATTTCTGGTTCTGAGATAACTTGAAAGATCAGGAAATGAACAGTCGTGTCAGAGTCTTTCAAGACCAGGTGGATCCTGAGGTTAGAAGCTGGCCTTTGACAAGCTCCACTGGTTTTCTTTCCAGGCCTCCTGATCAACCCTAAGTTCCCCTCATATGTCCTATGGCAGCTGCAGAATTCTCCTCGATTCCCTGCATTTCTCTACAGCACTAGAAGCTTCATAGCTGATATGTGCCCAAATCGACATGACCTCACCATTCATAATGGATCTATAAGAGCTCTTATAATTGGGTCTCTCTGAAGTATTTTCTGTGCTATGGAGTCTTTCTAATCTAACAGACATCTTTTGTCTTTTACTGTTTGACTAAGGCAATAGGTGTTGTCAATATCATGTCTACACTTGCAACTCTCTTCCTTAGGGCTATTTTTCTTTTTCTTCTCCTGGACATCATGGCCAGGAGCAGAACAAGCCAGAAATGATAGAGGATTAACGCCTCCAGGAATAACTTCCCACCAGGTGTAGACAAGTGTTCTGGCTTCCTTGCTCTTCCTCTGGGCTGATTATGAGATAACACTGCCTCCCAGTGATAGCAGGAGGAATGAGAAGTGAATTGCTTTCTCAGTATACTGTAGACTGACTTGCTCACCTTCCTCAGCTTGCTCTCTACCCTACTGGTTGGTGTTTGCAAGGATCATCTTCAAAATTTGGTTCTGTATCTCAAGGTATGCATCAGGAAAAAAAAAAAAACAAATATAACCACTTAAATGGAATCCAAATAAACATTAAGTGAGAACTGGTAGGTTACCAGTTTTGAATGTTCTGCCTACCTTAGGCTCGTTTCTGGCTAGCTCTTTTAACTTAAATTAACCTGTTTCTCTTTATCTACCCTTTGCCTTGGGGCTTTTACCTTTCTTTCCTTCTGTGTATCTTACTTTCACTGCTTCTTGTGGCTGGCTGGCTGGAGGCTGCTTGGCTTCTGACCCTGGATGTCTCCCTCATTCTCTCCTTCTCCTTTTTCTCTTCTTTCTTCTTTCTCCCCTCCCCTCTCTCACCTAGATTCCTCCTCCTATTTATTCTCTCTGCCCGCCAGCTCTGCTTATCCTTTCTCCTGCCTAGCTATTGGCCGTTCAGCTCTTTATTAGACCAATCAGGTGCCTTAGGCAGGCAAGGTGAACCGGTTGCAACACATATTTACGTAATTAAACAAATACAGCGTACACAAAAGTAACACACCTCTACACAGTTAAAGTAATATTCTGCAGCATAAACAAATGTAACACATCTTTACCTAGTTAAAATAATATTCCACAATACCCAACTATGCTAAGAATGACCCTGTGTTTCCATAGAAACTTGGATTTATCACCAGCAGAGCCAATTATATATTTTGCACTCAAAGCAAGATGAAAATTGATCAAAAGCAAGAAGAAATGATTGCTGAAGATGCTTTAGTATAAAGCATCTTCATTTCTTTTGCAACTTGTTAACTTGTCAAAGTATTTTTATTATTAATCCATTTATTGACTTATATTAGCATATATTGGTTATATGTAATAATGAGTTTCACTGTGACATTTTCACACATGTATATAATATATTTCAATCATATTCACCTCTGAATCTTTTACTTTGCTACTGGATGTCATTCTAAGTAAAGAAAATGAAATCTAAAAATGTCTAGGATGAATTGTACTACTGACCTTTATCCTGTGAAATGTTTGTTTAAAAATGCAAATATAAAGGTGTTTAACATGTATGCAGTCATTGAAATTACATTGCTTATAACTCATATCTTGTGCTTCCTGCATACACACACACACACACATACACACACACACACACACACACACACACACACACACACACACACACGTACAATAATGAAATGTTAAAGGCTGAAAATGAAATGTTCTCTTAGTTATTCAGTCATTCCCTGTTAACCTGTATCATCTTCTCTTTGCCTAAGCCAGGGAAGTAAAATGTGACAGAAAGAACATGATAGGATGCCCCATTGTTTGTGTTTCTTAGAATGTTATAGTCTTTATGCTTCATTCAAGACAAATTCTGGCATAAATGGGACAAGGTCCCACCTCACAAAGTTGATGCCCCTCCTTCCTCTCTCAACCATAGACACACTTCAATCATATTTCCTTTCAGTAGAATTCTGTGCTCATGGGACATCACAAATTCTAAATGTGAACCAGCATCAAGGACGAGTGGATGCATTTCCTGTCATAACTCAGCTCACCTGTGGCCTGTGTTTCATCAGAGTTTTCAAGTTAGATGAAACTATTAAGGATTTCAAGATGTCAACAGCTGTGTATGAAACCAGATTGGGAACTGTTCTGAGTCCAGAGCCTTGTTAATGTCACACACAGTGACACTGGCTTTGATGAGAAAGAGAAGTCATGGCACCTTGAGCATCCTGAAGCAGGAATCATGATTCTACAAGGCATTGGATGCCTTGGTCCTTGGAATCCTTAAAGGGTGAATGTCTTAACACTTAATTACAAAAGTGTTATTGCTAAAAGTTCATCATTGTACTCACTAAATCCCAGCATTGTATAGCAAAGCTGACTATAACCTCTAAACTTTAGAAATGATGTACATACTTTCTGTCTAGTTAAGAGAATCTTTCTAATAGAGATAGTGATAATAATTAAGAGTAAGAAGTAGAAAAAGATGAAAATAAGATATGTGAGTTTATAAAAATTCTGTCTTGTTAGATCTGTGTTAAGAAATCTTTAGGTGTTTACTAAGTTAAATATATGCTAATGGCAGCCCGATATAAGTTTGCAAAATAGATCCATAGAGTTCCTTTAAAAATAAAAGCTTGCAAGAAGAATCTAAGGTAGTCCTAAAACATATAGTAATAAGCTTGTAAGAAGTAAAGATACTAGTTGTAAATGTAAGTTTAAATAAGAATTAAGAAGATGGAATGAATATAAGAAGTATATAAGAAGTAATAAGAAATATATCTGCTAAAGTAGTTCTATAGTTTCCTGAAAGAGTATAAATAAGTAGATGTTAATATGTTATATGTGAGTTTGTAAAAATGTGTAAATGTTGAGTGTGAGTTTATGCTTAATGTATATGGTGAAAGAACCCGTGACACAGAAGGTTATTGTCATAGTAGACTGAAAAATAGGCAGTCTGAATGGTTTCAAAAGCTCCAGAAGCCAGAACCAGTACAAGGCACCCACAGCTGAGATCTGTGGAAAATCAATGCAATACAGAAAAACCTGAGCTAACATCAAAAATAGTGCGGTTTAGAATACTACTGTACCTAGAAAGGTCTCTGTCCATGAGAACAAAAGTTGCAGAGACGTCTGTTTGAACTAAAATTATTAACTGCAAAAAGTTTTGGTTGTCAAATGTCTCTTCATATTTGGAAGTGAAAGCCTGATACCAGAATTTACTTTTTTTTTTTTTAAACTTCTTGAACTTAATGAGAAAACTACAAAAAGATTTTGGTTATGGATTTATCATATTTGGAAGGCTAGTACCAGAATTTATCATTTGAATTTTGAGACTTAAGAAATGAAATGCACAATAGAGATTTCATTGCAATGGGACAATTTCGAGTTTATAGTAATGACCTAGGAACTGTATGCTGGAACTGGGTTAAAAATGGAACTGTTTAAATGAAGAAATTTATTGTTTCTACCTTGACTCAAGATGCAGTTTTATGTATGCATATATGCTGGTGATTCATGTGTTGTTCTATGTTAAAAATGCAATTGTTTTGTGGAAAAAATAAATAAATAAACTTAAAAAAAAGTTCATCATTGTATCATAAAAGGACTCCTTAGGTTCCTTCTTATGTTCAAGCAGGCTGTCCTGATGATGAGGAAGATGATGATGATGAGGAGGAGGATGATTTTTTTCAACTTGATTACAAGCTAGGGTCACCAGGAAGAAGGAACTTCAGTTTAGGGAATGCCTTCATAAAATTGTCCTGTAGGCAAGTCAGGAGGGAGGGGGTTCTAGATTAATGACTCATGATGTGGGAGGGCCCAAATTATTGTGGGTGGCGCCACCCCTGGAAAGGCGGTCCTGGGGTTCTGTAAGAAAGCAGGCTGAGCAAGTCGTGGGGAGCAAGCCAGTAAGCAGCACTCCTCCGTGGTCTCTATCTCAGGGTCTGCTTCCAGGCTCCTGCTTTGAGCTCCTGCCCTGGCTTCCCTGGATGATGGACTCTGTCAGCTGGAATAAACTCTTTCCTTACTACACTGCTTTTGGTCATGGTGTCTTGTCATAGTAAATCAAGCTAAGACATAGAAGGCTTGGAGATGGAGAATAAACTTACAGGACTTGTCTGCCCCTTACTTCAGGTCTCCCATCTTCACTGGAAACACTTTAAAAGAACCATAATAGCTTTAGAACATATTTGGATGAATTCTGTTGTTACTTTTCTCTTGAATGCTGTTGGCTTAGAAGATATCTCAGTAATTTTTATACCTAAACACACCTATGCGCTCTCTCGCTCTTTCTCTTTCTCTCTCTCTCTCTCTCTCTCTCTCTCTCACACACACACACACACACACACACACACACACACACACACCCCCATTACCATTGGACCCACAGATCGGAAGAGCGTGG
>CABHPQ010167886.1:0-25484 GCA_902168405.1 Peromyscus aztecus | reverse complement strand
CTCTCTCTCTCTCTCTCTCTCTCTCTCTCTCTCTCTCTCTCTCTCTCTCTCACACACACACACACACACACACACACACACACAATTGTTGTCCTCTCATGCCAGTGGCAAACCCCCATGCCACTCAGTCTGCAGTGTCCCCAGGACTGCAGCTTGTGGAACTGGCTGGCTTCCACCCCTGTACCCTGCCCCTCCCTTGGCTCTGTTTTATAGGTTGCTGTAACACCTGCTGGTTCCTGTATCAGGAAAGTTCCTTAGGAAGAACATTCTGCCTTTTCTGAACAATACTTCCAGCGTGTGTGTGTGTGTGTGTGTGTGTGTGTGTGTGTATGTGTGTGTGTGTGTGTGTGTCTTCCTAGAAACCGGGGCTGATTCCAGCCAGGCGCCACAGCAGGCCTTCCTGGGCAGAAGGTCATTTCAATAAGGACCACTAGGGCTAGTACGGCCACAGAGAAAAGAAGGTCATTCCCAGACAGGAAGTTGGGAAGACGCCCTGAATGAGCCTTGCTGGGCAGGAGACGCCAAGGGGACAGAGAATGTGGGCCAGTGCCCCCGGAAGTTATTCATGAGCCTGCGCTGTTTGATAAACAGGGAACCAAAGCCTTTCCTAAACAGCTAAACTAACAATGTGCCAAATTCCAGAAACTCCGCAAACAATGACTGGACATTCCTTGTCTCTTATTTGCTTATTTGTGCACTAAAATCTTGCAAAGAAAACAGAAGCTGGACTCTGACTTGGGCTTCAGATTGAGAGTGAAGTCTGTGGGCTGTGTCCTGCTCCAACAGCCTTCCTTCTGCAGGAGGTATGTCTCTCCTCTCAACATCAGCCCCATCCCAGGAGCCCTCGAGATTCCCAGTTAAGGTCAGGGTGCACTGGTTTGAAGCCTGATCAGAGTAACAGGTCAAAAATGACAGACTTCCATGGTTCATGTTACCAAGAGATGCAACTGGGTCACATTAGGAGGGAGTCTCGAAATTTCTCACATAGCTCCCTGACTTGAATGAGATATTAAAATGTCTGAGGGCACATGCTTCTTTTTAGAATTTTTATTTAAATTATGAAATATATATGTACATGCATAAAACATACATAATTATGTACTAATTACAAAATAAATAACATTAATATTATTGCATACGTAAATATCTTTGAGTATTAATCTACAAAAAACTGAGATGATGGATATGTGCGTCTATACACATGGGGACGGGACATACATATGAATATATTTCCTTCATTTGTTGATGATTGATGAAATCAATTCTTCATGAGAAGAAATAGAAACCCTCCTTGGTTACCCTTCTCCCTGCTTCATTAAAATTATGCTCGAAGGGTAAATTGCAATACTCGCTCTGCCCTTTCAACTGCCTGCTGCATCTTCATCCCTGTTCTAGTGTTTGCAGTGGCACTTACAATTTTCAATGCACGTGCAACCTGTGAGCTCCTTATGTGTAATCCATGCCCCTCCCTCTCCTGTGTGAGGTACGTTTATAACGTGATGGTTAATTGCAATCATCAAAATAGATGGGTTGAGAAACCCGTCAGGCATTAGCGAGGTATCCCTTTGGCTGTGTATAAGACAGCGCTTCTGGAGAAGGTTAGCTGAGAACTCACTCTACACTGTCCCATGGGCTGGGGTCCAGACGGAATAAAATTCAACTTCCCTAGAAGAAACAGAAAAGTCAAACTTGAGCCATCTACAACAAAATATAGAAATGCGCCTCTTGCATAGGCTCAGGGGCTTCCGCCCTCAGACATTTCTGAAGCCAGTTCTCTGAATGTCCCCATTTCCATAACGCCAGCTGAAAGAGGCCATCTGCAGAGGCCTTCAGAAAGCCTGGCTGCTTTTTCTTGGGCTCCTGTGTTTCTCTCTGTCCATTCTTCATGGGCAGGAGTTCTCACTGTTCTAACCTCCTGATAAGGCTCGCCACTCACTGGTATGAAAAAGACTTCAATCACGGGAGGATGGAGGAGAAAGGGATAAGGGTCCCAAGCCACACAGGTGGCCTAGAAGCTAGAATGGAGTGGTTTCACTCATACTTCCATGGACTCCTATCAGAACCACCATGCTTCTGAAGTCCATATAGGAAGGCACGTGTTCGGATGTTTGCTCCCAACATACACAACGCATCTTGTTGTTCCCTCCACAAACTGTGAGGTGGACGAAGAAGCCTTGGGGAGCTGGAGCTGAATTTGAGACACCTTTCATCTTGAAAATTAATATTAAGCAGTTGCTGGTGGCTGTGACAAGTGTCTAAAGTTGAAACCGTTCGGTTTGTGATCAATGCTGATCTCACCCAACTCTGCCACCCGGATGATGACATCCTGGGTTGGAGTCTATAGCTGAGGACTTGTGTTTGGAAAGCTAGCAGGCCAGCCCAAAGACCTTCCAAACAGACATAATGGCTTAATTATTACTTTAATCAGAAGGTCAAGGCTTCTAAAGGGCAGCTTCCTTCCCTTAAGGTTTTCCACACCCCCTGGCTTTATCCATGGCTGACCCGTTCTTCCCACAGTTCAGCGGGCTCTAAGTTACAAAAGGGAAAATGGCCAGCTGGATCTCCAACCAGCTTGGTGCCCTGTAAACAAGATGTACCCTGATTAAATGAGGTGCGTGGAGGAGTCTGCGAGGGGGAGGAAGCTGAACACGATTCAGAGGCAGTTGACTCACAGGTTAACTACCCATTAAAGTGGAATCTAAAACAAGAAATAACCTTTCCCCAGCACAGTTTGTATTAGATGCTTGTGCAAAGGAAGAGGTACCGCACAAGATAAAACTGCTTGTGGCTAACGGGTGGGCTGGACTTGCTTGATTGGGTCTTAGCAAGCTTGCCAAATCGTCAGAAGGACTTGGGGCGAACACCTGCTTGGGAAGAAGACACTTCGGTGTGAAATGAATACCCCAGACCTTGTCTTGGAGGCACACACCGCCTCCCACCCCCCCTGTAGTCTTTCTGCTGAAAAGGTCAGGGTGGCTTATTCCAATGCAGTTCCCCACTCTCACCCTGCCCCAGCAATACTGCATCACACCATTAACTCAAAAGCAGTTCTTTGGAGAGAAAAAAATTCTGCCAGGTTTAAATGCCTTGTTAGTAATGGGGCCTTTTCAGTGATCTCAGAGACAGAAGAGGGCAAGAGAAAACACTGTAGGCCAGAAAGTCTTCCATGCTAAGCCAGTGGAGTTGTGCAAAGTGCTCTAATTAGGATTCCCCAAGAACCTGGGCGGCAGTGGCTGCCCGCCTCTCTGCCCAATGGCATTTTCCCAAAACGGACTTTTGAGATGCAGTTTCACCCAGCTCGAATCAGCCAGTTTTCCTGGGAAGTTTGGGTTTTCTCTGGAGATTGTTTCAGGGAGTCTGGCCCTGTTTCCCCAACTCTGATAGCATCAGATGCTATATTCAGCTCCTCCACAAGATAACCCCTTGGTTCTCACACAGCCTCCTGCTGACATGGCATCCTTCCTTCTTTATACTCTGTCTTTTTGTGTACGAATCTTGAGGGAATGGAGCTCCTAAGAAATAAGAATTCATCTTTTGCAGCCTAGGCTGCTTGTGTCTACCCTACTAGACATTCACCCCTGGAAAAACAAACAAACAACAACAACTACAGCACAAACCCACTCACAGCCCAGGCATCCCAGAAGACAAGCCAGCCCCCATATCAGGTACCTGAGTCAGGCGGGAGGGAGCTCACAACTGATATATTTTTTCCTTTGTTTTAGAACAAATGGTGCTCATGAGTGCCCTAGCTTGAGTTGGGGGAAAGGGGGGTGCCAGGAAAGACAAAACAAGCGGTGTTATAGTCCTGTTTTCTTCCTTTGCCAGAGTTCCCAGGGTGTCCCTGTACCCCACCCTGGGCCAGCCAGGTCAAGGGCAGGCCTGGCAGGCAGGCAGGCAGGCAAAGTGACTCCTGACTGGAATGCTCAACAGTGGCTCCTGTTTTGTTCAGCTACAGGGTTCCCTGGGGCCGGGCCAGTGTAATTTCAAGTGTAACTTCCCCAGCCATTTGGAAGCCTCCTGTGACATTCTTTGTCCTCTACCACCCCTTCCAGAGGCCCCAAAATCAGGTGGTGCCTTTCATCGTTAAAATATACACCATGGAAGGCTGCTTTTTAGCAATTAACAAATTGATTGCTTTTTAGCCTCAAAGGCAGAACAGGATTCCAAACGGCTTACCTCCCAGGTAGCCTTTTACATTGCTGTGACAGACCATTTGTAAGCAAGGCAAGCTCTGCTGGGGAGCATACAGCGAAAGGAGGCCAGGAACGCAAGCCAGGAACGCTGCCGCCACCTGCTACGGTGACCAAGGGGAGCACACAAAGCGCAGATGCCAGGTCCTGCCCTCTCTTCCCACCACCTCTCACTTCCCCTCCTGACTCAGACCCATCCTGGGGCTGTTGCTCTCCCCAGGAGATTCAGTGTCTTATCACACATAGAAACCTTCACGGTTACCCCATGGAAAGCCACCTTCCTCATCTATATGGTCTGTCCCTTACCACGGGGTGACGTTTCAGAGTACAGCCACTCACTTACTATCCCATAACTGACTCTGCCATGTTAAGAGCTTTGCTGTCTTTACAGCGATGGGAATTCTTGAATTTGCTGTAATGGGAATGTTTGTTTCTGTTATGTGTAATAAAGATGCAGAAGTCATGATGGATGTTTAAAGAATATGGAGATCTGAAGAGGAGAGCACAGATGCACCTCATGCATTAGCAGGGTTGCTGGAATAAAACAGAAGTGACATGTATCAGCAAGGATTAGAAACAGTAGAACCTTCACACACTGTTGGGAATGAGTGTGGTTTAACGACTGTAGAAAAGAGTCTAGTTTCTGTTACCAGCCCACAGGACAGCCACTTCCGAATTCTCCACCTCTCCTTGGTGACATAGCAGACATGCTTCTATCTGGCTGCTAATATTCTAGTCCACCTACTCCACATTGTTTTAGGCAAGGTTCTCTAGTGAAACACAATTAGACATGTAGATAAATAGATAGGTAGGTAGATAGATAGATAGATAGATAGATGATAAATAAGTAGATGAGGTTCTCTAGTGAAACACAATTAGACATGTAGATAAATAGGTAGGTAGGTAGATAGATAGATAGATAGATAGATGATAGATAGAAAGATAGATGATAAATAAGTAGAAGATAAAAATATAGACGATATAGATGTCAACATAACAAAAGGGATTGTTAGATTGGTTTACATCATAGGGGCTGGATAATGCAACAATTGCCATCTGCATGTGGGAGAGGCAAAGACCCCAGTAACATTGCAGTCCAGAAAGCTGGATGCCTCGGTCCTCCCAGTCTAGCACTGAAAGCCTCAGGCTCCTAAAGAGTCTCTGGCTTTGAGTTCACCTTGAAAGGAGAAAGAAATCGGAGTGTGATGTGAGTAAGCTATGGCTGCAGGAGGGGTAGAATGTGCGTGCTCAGAAAAAAGTGAACGTCAGACGTGGGCACACTGGTCTTTCCTTGAACTTCTTTTTTTTTTTAATCTGTCCTCAACCCTCGAAGTTGTCAGTCATATTGAAGGCAGGTCTTTCCTTCCCAGCCTCTTTTTAAGAAGTCAGTCCTCTATAAATGCCCCCACAGGATCACACTGTGTCCTGAGTATCTCTCAGTGAAGTCAAGTTGATAACCAGGACCAACCATTCGTACCTTCTAGCCGTGAGTCTCTTAGGGGTCACAAGCCTGAGCATGGCTGGAGCCAGCTTCAATGAAAGAGACAGTGGGGATGGGTGTGATAG
The DNA here is from genome assembly GCA_902168405.1 of Peromyscus aztecus. Lineage (NCBI taxonomy): Eukaryota > Metazoa > Chordata > Mammalia > Rodentia > Cricetidae > Peromyscus > Peromyscus aztecus. The sequence continues at coordinate 19,728 of CABHPQ010167886.1, read as the reverse complement.
AGGCCAGAAGCTTACCAACGAAAGAGCTGTTTGATTCACTCTTATAAATGTGCCTTCAAAATCAAAATGGGAAGAAATGAATGGCCAACGGGTGAACTTTGACAGCTGTTACTCCACACTGTTTGTATTTATAACTTCATGCTATGGAGATTCAGTCTTTATTTGCTGATCATCCCTCAGTCAGGCTTGCAGATGAACAGGAAAGTGAGGTCAGCTATTGCGATCCTTAGTAGACTGGCTTCACTAACTCTGCTCATTCCTAAGAAAACAGCCAATAGCAGCCATGTGCCAAGGAGGAAAAGCCGTGAAAGGTCACTGGAAAGTGGTCACTTTGGAAAATGAAGAAAGCAAAGCCACAAAACTACATCCTTCTAATATGAACTCCCAGGTCATGAGACCCTTAGGCTCCTGGGAATTTAGGGTGAAGGGGAGAAGAAGTAGAGCTGAGACGTCTACAAAAAAGAGGAGGCAGCGAGACTAAAAACCAAGCCAAACCCTGTCCACCCCATGATGTTATTGGGAGTTGAGTTGATGTGGAGGACAGTAGAATTTTCAAAACAAACTTATTATCGATGAATTTTGCAGAATGCAGTATGCAGACAATTCAGAAGTATTGTGGCAAAGCAAGGCACCCAAGTACAACAGAACAGGGCTAGAGAGGAAGGGGACGTGGGGTGAAAGGGAACAGGAAAAGGGGGCTGGATAGAGAGACAGGGTGAGAAGAGAGAAGGGAGGAAGGAGAGAGAAAAGGAAGGGAAGAAGACATCATGGGAATCCAGACTATTCCCACACACGCTCTCCCTAGTGGGGACACGGCTACACAAGAGCAAAGCCCGTGCCCCACTTGGGTGGAAAGAGCTCCCTCCGGCATCTCATTCCCACAATGAACAGCGTGCTCTAGAGTGCTTCGACCTCTCGCTGGGCCCCACCTCCTTGCTCCGTTAGTAACAGCATTCTTTTGATAATTTTTCCTTTTAAAGGAGATAATACTCTCACTCAAAAGGTCAATCAGCTAAAAATATTCTTGCTCGGATTTTCCGTGTGCTTTTCTGCATGATTTCTCTGCTTTCGGTCTCGCCTCAGAGAAATGACTGAAGTATTTTCCACCCACAGGGAATCATTTTCCAGGCACCTATGCCAAGGCTTGTCTTCTCAGTCTTCTTCCTTCATTTCACCCACTTCGATCTCACCAGTCAGGTTCATGAGAATCCAAAGGACAACTTTATTGTAAAGGAGAGTCAAAACATTCCTCTGATTTTGAAGCCCCGACGAGAGCCAAGATTCCTTCTTAGCAATTCCCTTTGCAGCAGCAAAGGGTATTGACTAATGCGTGTTTGCACGTGCATAATTAAAACCCTCTACCTTTGGAACGGGGCCCCCAGTTTGCAGTGAAGTAAGGTGCAGAAAAGCATCTTGCTGCCTGTAGGTTGGCACAGCAGCATTCTGTCGACCACAGCAAACGTGTTGATGGCTGCCCCAAAATGATCCCTGGAATTCCTATTTGTGGAGTCACCTACGTGGGCTGAGACACAGGCTGCTCTCCACTGGAATCTTCCAGGGTGCCCTTTCCTCTATTTCTCTGGAAGGCATAAATCTGCTCTTGGTCACATAACTTGCTTTGGTCAGATTTCCATTACCATCCTCCATTCCTGAGATAAATCACCTTCATAACAGGAAGGGTTTGCTTGGGCTCAGGGTTTCAGTTTCAGAGGTTTCAGCCAGTGAGTGGTCTGTTGGCCTTGTCGCTTTGGGCCTGTGATGACACCCTGTGGCACAGCAGGAGCATGTGGCAGAGGGGGCTGCTCACCTAGTGGCATTCAGGAAGCAGTGATAGCAAGAGCCCTGTGTCTCGAATCCCCTGCAAGGGTAAACTCAGTGTTCTAACTTCCGCCTAGAAGGTTCTCTCTTAAAGGTCCCAGCACCCTCAATAGTACCACAAACAGGTGGCCAAGCATTCAACATATGGGTAGGGGGTGAGGCACCCCAGATAGAACCTTTATCACAGCCCAGAGTTTACATGCTCAGGGTAACTTGGCTTCCATATTCTTGTAACAACTGCCCTACTTAACTTGGCTTGGAAATCACTTCCTGGTTAAGCATGAAAGACTCCTGTATCAAGGAGGTCTGATCCCCAGAACCATTAAGCCCTGGAAGCTCATTGTTTCAGAAGCCCAGCCCTGCATACCCAGGCGTGAGTGAGTACAACAACTCAGGGAATAGCAACATGTCAAATTCCTTTCCTACCCAAGCAAATGTACAACCTGCTATTCCTTCGCAGTTGGAGCAGTTTTCTCTCTGCCCCCTTCCTTCCCCCTCTTCCTCCCCTCTCCTCCCTCCTTCTCTACCTGCTTCTCTCCTTCCCTTTTTGTCTTTTGGCATTAATTTTAAAGTGTATTTGTTTGCACACCTGACTCTCCATGGCACATTCCTCTTTGTGTTTGTTACTCTATATTATTTCCAAGCCTTGATCAGTCTGACTAGCTCTGTGAAAATAAGACAACGAATCTACTAGGTACTATCAATATATCATTATACATTGATGTAATATATATGTATATATATTTATATGTATATATACATATAAATATATATATTTAAAATTATTCTGACACCTGTTAAAGTAAGGAAGATCACTTCAGTGGGACTGTTACTGTTACAATAGAGACTAAACTCAACTCCAAACACACAAGAACCGTGGAGGAGTCCCACAGCCAAGGGGCAGAGTGAGGGGCCAGTGGATGGAAAAATCACTGAAAGGAGACATCGGGGTGGAGCAATCTTGATGAGCTGCCTTAGTGAGCCACTCTATTAAGCCTGGACTGGGAAGGCCAAGGTTAAGAATAGTGAGGAGATTCTCCTTGCAACAGACAGGTACCATTATAGCAAACCACAGCTGGTCACAATGCGGAGAACAACCGATCGTGGTGTGCACAGCTCCAAAGCATGCATCTGTAACACTACTCCCGCGCCCAAGACTCTGTAAACATAGCAGGAGAGGAGGTGGGAATGTTGTAAGCGTCAAAGGACCAGGAAATCTGCTGAGATTGTGTCTTTCTTCTAGAAATGACAGGGAAGCTGCACCCATGGTACTTCAATAATATGGCTGCCTAAGCAAGACTGAGCAAGGACAACACCAATAGACACACTGCATAGAAGAGGAAGTCTCACAGGGCCCCCATCCACAGACAGAGAACTACAGGCAACTAAAAGATGCTAAGAGCAGGAGATGTAGTCTTCCCTGGGAGGAGCCCCCTAACTGGTTGTCCAATACCAAGCAGTCAGCCCTGAAATCATGTACATGTATGCAACATTAAGCAGACTCAGAAGGCTGTGCTCACATATTTAATCTAAGACAGTTAAAGAAGAGAAGGCTAGGACTTTGAAAGGAAGTGAAGGGGCAGAGGGACATGGCAGAAGTTGAAGAAGGAAAGAGAATGGAGGGAAATTGTTTAATTATATTTTAATAAAAAATAAAGGAGGAAAAAAAAGAATAGGAAGTAAGACTCAATGCCAGGGGCCTAGAGGAACCAGACCAGAGTTTGGGGAAGAAAGCATCTATGTCAATACCAGAGAGTTCAGAGAATGAAAAAGTCCACGCTAGAAGTTAAAAACTCATTGTCTTCCAACCCTGGTCACCTCATCCTCTGCAAACAGTTACTGGGAGGGCTAGAACGGAGAGGGAGAGACCATGATGAATGAAGACCCCAGGGGAATAGGAAGAAGCAGAGTGCTAGAGAGGTCCCCCAAAATCCACAAAGATACCTCCACTGTAGACTACTGGCAATGGTCGAGAGAGTGCCTGATCTGACCTGCTCTGGTGATTGGATGGTCAAACACCTTGGCTGTCATGACAGAACTCTCAACCAGTGTCTGATGGAAGTGGATGCAGAGATCCACGGCCGAGCCCCAGGTGGAGCTTTGGGAGTCCAGTCGGCGAGAGAGAGCAGGGATTGTATGAGCGAGAGATATTGAGACCACGATTGGAAAAAGCACAGACAAATAGCCAAACTAGTGGAAACACATGAACTATGAACCAATGGCTGAGGAGCCCCCATGGAACTGGACCAGGCCCTCTGGATAAGTGAGACAGTTGATTAGCCTGAACTGTTTGGGAGGCCCCCAGGCAGTGGAGCCGGGACCTGTCCTTGGTGCATGGGCTGGCTTTGGGGAGCCTGGGGCCTATGCTGGGACACTTTGCTCTCAGCCTTGGTGTAGGGAGGAGGGGACTGGACCTGCCTCAGCTGAGTCTACCAGGCTGGACTGACTCCCCAGGGGAGACCTTGCCTTGGAGAAGGTAGGAATGGGGGGTGGATTGGGGGGGGGGGCTGGGGGGGGGTTGGAGGAGGGAGGATGAGGGAATCTGTGGCTGATATGTGAAATTAAGTTAATGATAAAATAAAAATATTATAAAAGAAAAAAAGAAATGTGACTAGTGGTAGAGTGCTTGCCTAGAATGAGTGAAGTCTTGAGTTCAATGCCCAGGAGAGGGGAGAAAAATCTATTCCTGAAGCCTGATCAGTAGGTATCCATACTGGTAATCCCACTCTAGGAAGGGAGGGAGGTTGGGAGGGAGGGAGGGAGGGAGGGAGGGAGGGAGGGAGGGAGGGAGGAAGGAAGGAAGGAAGGGAGGAAGGAAGGAAGGAAAGAAGGAAGGATACAATTACTAGCCATTTGACTACAGACTACTCATACTTACCTGAAATCTGTTCTCAACTAGGTCTTGAGTTTGGGGCGCCAATGTTCTGTGTGTCACTTAACTTTAGCAAGAATTCTGCTACATCACTCAATTAAGAACCCCCCACCCTTCATATTTGATCAGGTTTCTCATCCTCAGCATCCCACAGGGATGTCAGGTCACCCCATTTCCTCTTAGTAATTTTCCATCTACTGACATCCTATCTTCCTCCCATGTGAAAAAAAAAAAATCCCATCCTGCTGGTCCCTCTGCCTTACGGTTCTTCAATAAGTGTCAGTACTGACCTTTCCTTTAACACATCCTTTCATCACATCTAGCAGAGAGGAGGCTGCACACCAGTGCTCTGACAAGGGCCTGGGTGGTGGGTCTCGGGGCAACAAACAGTCTGAAGGCTTGGACACTGCATGGAGGGAGGGGCCCCTGATGATCAGAGCAGATCCATCTCAATTGTGACTAACTCTACCCCTGGAGATGTTCAATTCTTCATGTGCACATAAACTTTCAACTTAGCATTCCCCAGCTCAGCAGAATTTTCTCCCTTCCTCTTTCCCACCTTTCTACCCTTTTCTTTTGTGTTGTTTTTGCCATTGAAAAAAAATCCACTTTAAATATAAAAATCAACTGGCTCTTTTTATTTCGAAGTCTTTAACGTTTGAAGAACATTTTTCAGTCCCCAAAGTAGTACCTAGGGAAGCCTTTTAGGGTTATAAAACACAAGAGGTCAGGAGCAAATGTTCTAAAGTGGACATGCCCAAGGCAGGAGTAAAAGATGGATTCTGATTGTTTTAAATCTGTTTTTCTCAGGATCATCTCTTCCCCTGGAGAGATTCCTGTTAGCAAATATTACTCAGCAGAGATTTGAAATGATCTTATCTGTCCCTGTATGTCAAAGATTAGGGGAAAAAACTTAAAAAGAGGAAGAAAGAATGAGAAGGGGAGGTGTAGCATGAATCTTAAATGGTCTTATTAATAAAAACAAACCCAGGGCCTGGTATTGGGGTGAATACTGGAAGATCAGAGAAGCAGAACAAACCACAGCTTCTTCACCTCACCAGTTCCTCAGCTGATCCTGTTTCCTCAGACTGGATGCCTCTCAGCTGAACTGTGCTGCTAGAAGCCTAAAAGCTTAACCAGGCTCTAGTTTCTGGTCCTCACGCCTTAAATACCTTTCTGCTTTCTGCCATCACTTCCTGGGATTAAAGGCTCACTTCCTGGGATTAAAGACGTGAGTCACCATGCCTGGCTGTTTCCAGTGTGGCTTTAAACTCACAGAGATCCAGATGGATCTCTGCCTCCAGAAGGCTAGGATTAAAAGTGTGAGTGCCACCATTTTCTGGCCTCTATGTCTGTCTAGTGGCTGTTCTGTCTCTGACCCCAGATAAATTTATTAGGGTGCACGATGTATTTGTGGTGATATTGTGCAAACCCTTTCTCTGTTACTGGGAAGGCAACTTGGTGCAGCCAGTATGGAAGACAGTATGGTGGGTCCTCAAGAAACTAGAAAGAGGGTTATCATAGGATCCAGCCATTCCACAGCAGGGAAGATACTACAAGGAAACAAGAGAGTTATCTCATCTTCACCCTTATATTTCATGAATACTATCTGGGAGGAGAAGGAGGAGGAGGAGGAGGAGGAGGAGGAGGAGGAGGAGGAGGAGAAAACTGATGCCATTTGCAGCAACATGGATGAACCGAGAGGACATGATGTGAAGGGAAACAGACCAAGCATAGAAATGCGACACATCATGATCTTCTGATGCATACCTATAGAGAGAAGACTTAGAAGCAGAGAGTAGAAGAGTGTTACAGGGCTGGGGTGTGGAGCAGTGTTGGGAAGATGTTGGTCAAAGGAGAAGGAATGTAATTATACAGGGGGGTAAGGCCAAGGAATCTACCGAGTAACACAGATGACAGTCGGCAGTAACGTGCTGAGTACTTGGGAAAGAGTAGATTTTAAATAGTCTCGTCATAAGTAAATATGAAATATCACTTATGCTAGCTGGCATGATTTTACCATCACACAATGTAAACATATGAAAAAGAATCCTGCTGTATATCTGAAATACACATCATTTCTACTTGTCATTTTTCTATAGCAATGATTAAGGAATATATGGATATATATATATATTTTATATATATACATATATATATATATATATCCTCTTAACCACTTGAGAATAAGCTACATATATAAATCTTCTTTACCACTGAACACACCAGAGTTTGCTTGAGAATAAGGTTACCCTTGTATGTAACTAGAATATAGTTGTCAAGCTCAGGAAATTTAACATTGATATGGCATCATAATCCACTCTATAATATGGTTATAGGGCTGGGACGATGACTCGGTCAGCAAAGTGCTTGTCTCGCAAGCACAAGGACCTGAAGTCAATCCCCCCGCCCCCAAAGTCAGGTGTGGTGGCACATATGTGTGATCCCAGAACCAACCTTGTGTATGATGTATGCTGGTGTGCATGTATGCACAGGAACAGAACAAAGGAAATAAGAAAACCAAAGTGCATTTAAACACATCAGTGGAAACATTAAGTGGACGGCTAGACAGGCAAGCTCAGCTATTGGCCTCAGATGCTAGCTGATAATACTCTTAGCTTTTTGGTTGGTGGACTCCAAGGTTTTGTTAATACATTCCAAGAGTTTTGTTTGTTTGTTTGGCTTGTTTTGTTTTTCTGTTAGTCACAGGATGTTAGGTCCATCACAGGGGTGGTGGGCAAGCTAGGTCCAGATTATTGTAATGGGGCTCTGGACCTGCAACACTCCAACCTCTCCACAATCACTTCAGTTTTGATGAGTTAAGCAGCCTTGTAGAAGGGCCAGTGGGAGGTGCAGTGTCTTGCCGGGAACATCTGTCACAGAGTCAGAGGGCAAACTCGGGCTGGGCCTACCTCCACCTTGTTGTTGATGTGGGGTCTGCATATGCCAGGCTAGCTGACCCACTGGCTTCCAGGGACTCTCCTCCCTCCACCTCCCCTCTCACTGAAGTTAAAGACATGGGTTAGCACACTGGGGTGTAGATGGGCTTTCAGGCTTTGAACTCAAGTCTTCATCATATTTGCAGGATATCCACTGAGCCATTTCTCCAGGCCCTCACATTCTGTTCCATCTCCCTTTGTTCTGTGGCATTGGAAAAGGTGTCCTATAGGGCAGTTTTTGTCACTTTTCTCACCACTGTGACCAAATCCCTGATGGAAATGTCTAAAGGGAGGAAAGACTTTCTTTGGGTCATAGTTTCAGAAGGTCCATTCCACTGTTATTTGGTCCCATGAGCTGTGGCAGAGCATCCAGGCACAGAAGTGTATGTAGAGGCTGTTCCTCAGTTTTGGAGACCAGGATGAAGGGAGGGTGACAGGATGGAACCAGGGAGAATATGCCCCAAAAACCCATCTTACTACTCTAGTGGCCTGCTTCTTCCAGCGAAGCCTCACCTATTGTGGTGGTTTGAACAGGAATGGCCCCCATAGACTCATGTGTTTGAATGCTTGGCCCGTAGGAAGTGGCACTATTCGGTGTGGCCTTGTTGGAGGAAGTGTGTCACTGCAGGGGTGGGTTTTGAGGTCTTAATACACTCAAGCTATACTCAGTGTGACCCATAGTCTCCTTCTGCTGCCTGTGGGTCAAGATGTAGAACTCTCAGCTCCTTCTCTAGCACCTTGTCTGTCTGCATGCTGCCATGCTTCCTGCCATGATGATCATGGGCTGAACCTCTGAAACTGTAAGCCATCCCCAGTTAAATGTTTTCCTTTATAAGAGCTGCCATGGTTCTGGTGTCTCTTTACAGCAATAAAACCCTAAGATACCTTCTAAAGGTTTCGTGAGCCCCCAAAATAGCATCAGTGTACAACACTTCATACTCACATAACAACAGCATTTCTCTTCCTTTAGGGAGTTGTTTCTCTTTTGAGACTTTCTTCCAATTATCAATCTACCGATGCCTTCCCTTTCTTCCTTCCTAGTCCTCTTCCCTCATGACAAGGCATTTCCCCAGATCCAGCCTCATCTGCATGAGGACTTGAGGCCAGGGTAGTTCCAGGGAAGGTGGCATTTGGGAAAGCCGGTGGACATGCCACAAGGAGTGATCAACCCCATGACAAACAAGGCAAAGCCTCCCACCCAGGAAGGCTTCCATTTCCAGACACAGTCAGGATGGAAGCAACAGAGCAGAGGCATAAATAGACCCTTGACTTGTAGTAACTGCTTGCTTCATGTCTTACATCTAAACTCTCATTTTATGAAAGTTTACTTTTCTGCATTTGCAACATTTTTGGCCCCACACAGTATCCAGAGGAGAGCCATTGTAGAGAACCCCCAGCAGGCACTGCCTGCTCTAAGGAATTACCTCTGAAAAGAAGAAAAAGAGAAACTACAAAAGCAAATTTTGTTTTGGAGTCCCAGGCTTGCCTTGACAGGCTGGGGTCAATTGGTTTCACCTTCTGTGATCTGCTGTTTTGCAGGGAGGTCACTGGGCATATTAAGTTTCAGGAAGACACTGTCTTGAGGCAGCCCAGGTGGCTGTCTGCTGATGGCATCTCACCCTGACACTAACGAAGGAGAAGGGAGAGACAGGGCCTCGTACCAACCCAAACAACACAGGTTAACTTAAATCAGGAAAACACCGCTCAGTCTCCGAAGGGTTGCTAAGAGATAGTGTATTCCCATCCAAATATGGCTGCCTCAAATGACATGTTCTACTGTGGAATCATTTAAATGAACTCTTTACAGTCACGTAATAAAAGAGAGTCACACATCAGCTCATTTACTAAATACACCATGGGAACACCAGGCAGGCAGTTTTCAACAGAGGGAGGAACTCTCTGCTACAGGTCCCAGATGCTGGCTGAAGGCATGCTTAGCTTGGTCAGTGGAAGCTAGTGTTCTGCTGAGTTGACACATTCCACTGGTTGAAAGGTTGAGCCTGATAGTTAAAAGGCTGTTAGGTTAGACACAGAGGTGGCTGATAATGCCTATGAAAGGGACTGAAGACAACCCATGATACAGTTAGCTCTTGATCTGCAACACTCCAGTTTTCCACAATCACAGACATTTTAATGAATCATTCAAGTTGTAGTCTTCGTCATAGGTGTGGTGTTGGGGGGACCTCGGTCTACACAGGCCAGCAAAGAAAGCACTTGCTCAGTGGCACGCTGCTCTCTTTCGGGTGATCATTGCAGTGTGGGCTCAGGGATGCTGCATAACAGCAGATCGGGCATGCCTACCAGTGTGGCTGGGAAACAGTCTGGTTCATGGTGCCGAATAAGACAGGACACACGTGTGCGCACACACGTCACCGGAAGCTCACAGCTCCAGAACATCTGCAACTGTGTTTCACTCCACTCCCACAGTCTCTTTTTCTTGTTGGTATTTTACTTATTTTATGTGCACATTTGCCTGAGTGCACATACGTGCACCACATGTGTGAAGTGTCTGCGGTGGTCAGAGGAGGCATTGGATCCCTTAGAGTTACAGGGGGTTGTGAGTCACCCGGTGGGTGCTGGGGACCAATCCCAGTTCCTCTGCAAGAGCAGCCAGTGCTCTTTACTGCTGAGCTATCTCCCAGCCCCAAGTACCATAGTTTCTTTTTTAAGGCTTATGCTGGTTCAGTCTTCCAATAAATAGTCGGGGTAGTGTAGTTGGACCTTTTTGTTGGAACCACTGGCTTCCCAATAATGACATGGAGTTTTGTTTTTTTGTTTTTGTTTTTGTTTTTGTTTTTCGAGACAGGGTTTCTCTGTGTAGTTCTGCGCCTTTCCTGGAACTCACTTTATAGACCAGGCTGGCCTCAAACTCACAGAGATCCACCTGGCTCTGCCTCCCAAGTGCTGGGATTAAAGGCATGTGCCACCACCGCCCGGCTGGAGATTTCTTATTAATTATGAAAGCTCAGCTGATAGCTTAGACTTGTTACTAACTAGCTCTTACAACTTAAATTAACCTATTTATTAGTTTACTTTTTGTCTCATAGCCTTATTACCTTTACTCTGTATTGCCTGTGCTGCTTCCTCTCTGCCTGGCTGGTGACTCCCCATTTCTTCCCAGCATCCTGTATGGCCCCTCTCAAATCCTGCCTAGCTATTGGTCATTCAGCTTTTTATTAAACCAATCAGAATGACACATCTTCACAGTGTACAAAAAGATTCAGCTTTTTATTAAACCAATCAGAATGACACATCTTCACAGTGTACAAAAAGATTATTACACAACATTTCCTCCTTCTTGTCTAAATAAAAAGGAAAGGGTTTAACTCTACACAGTAAAGCTATATATAATAAGAATAATTATCAGTAAGAATTAGTTCACAATGTTTAGTCCATTTGTATTTGGCAATTTTAGAGAAAATACTTTATTATTTATCTTATCTTGGTGAGTTCAAAGTTCTGTACCTATTTTATCTTATATCATAACTAAGAAAAACTATAACTATGACTGTCTATAGTCTTTAACCCCATCAAAGATCCCAGAAAGATTTAATATCATTTCAGTAAATAGGAAGTGTAGAGCAAGCAACTTCCAAAACTAAAAGAGACAACAGAAACAGCTGGCTGCCTGGACAGTCACCCACATTTCCACTGCAATGTTGGGGCATCCATTTTCAGTCTACAGGCCTAGAAGATCTGGCAGACTTTTCTGTGAAGCAGGAATTTTTGAAGTACTGTCCTACCCTGGCTTGTCAAAGTTTGGCAGTCACTTTTTTTGTGTGTCCTACTTGTCCAATTTGGACAACATACTGTCAGCAGTTGAGACAAGGGTAGTTTCTTGCCCAAATGGCTAGCTTTTGCCACAAAGAAAGCAAATTCTATATGGAGTTTCTTTGATGTCCATCATTTTCCCTGTAGTAAATTGGTGCTGCCAGGAGCAGACATGTCTCATTGTCATGAAAAGCCCTATGTTAACAAAACATTTTAAATACCATATTCAAACACTTCAAAGACCATCTATCTAAAATATATCTCTGTTTGACCTTGAAAACATACCTAACATGACTACAAGTTTGATTGTTATAGGTGACTAACTACTAACCTGCATTTCTTTATTACACTAAATAGTTTATAATAACAACTTTCAAAGACTAGAAATTTACATTATATTGTTAAATGAGCTGCATAGGTACAATACCTTAAACAAGAGTAGAAACATATATACAGCATGTTGTAAAAAAAAAATCTTAAATTTGTATCAGTATATAAAAATCCATACCAATGTGAAATATTTGAGACTAGTAATTGTTCAAAAGACTCAATAATCCACCCTTTTTTCTCATCCTTTTTATACTATATCCCCCCTTTTCTCTTCAGAAAGCAATCCCTGAATCTAATCTCCTTTGTTCAGTTTTTTCTGACCATAACCAGTAACAGTTTGCAACCAACCCCCCCCCCAAAAAAAAACAATGAAAAACATCCATACCCCACCAAATGACCAAAAACCACCCACTCTTGGGAATGTGGGAGTTGTATTCTCTAGATGACTTCTTGTTGTCTGGGGGCACTGGCATCTTTCGGGGACCCTGAGAAAATTAGGATAATGGTCAAGTCCTGGCTAGAATAGTCTGTGATCTCTCTGTCTGGCTGGCGACTTTCCACTTCTTCCCAGCATCTTGTGTGCCCAAAAGATCCTGTCTAGCTATTGGCCATTCAGCTTTTTATTAAACCAATCAGAATGACACATCTCCACAGTGTACAAAAAAGGTTATTCCACCACAGAGTAGCTTCTGAAATCATTTCATGTCTGCAGCTTGAGGCTCAAAGACATGATGTAACGTTCTTAAGTACATCCAGCAAAGGGGGTGGCAAAGGTAGGATCAGATTGAGGGCTTTGATGGGAAAACCTTTGATCTTCCCTTCTATCAAGAAAGGAGGCACTGGAAAGATGGCAAAGCAGACAGCAGAATCCACTGTGGTCTGGACGTCCGCCCAAAGTTTCTGTATTGGAGGCTTAGCCTTCAAAATCATGTTAATGGCATTGGCAGGACCCTGGATAGTAATCAGGGATGGCTGAGGTCACCAGAGTGAGACCTCCTTGTGGCATCGCTGACTTTAAGAGGAGAGGAGGGGCTGGGTTGGTCCCTTGCCTCATCTTACCAAGTGATACCTTCCACCATGCCATTATGTAGCAAGATGACCCTCACTGGATGCCAGCACCATGCTCTGGGACTTCTCAGGGCCCAGAACTGTCAGCCAAATAAACCTATTCATTCTTAATGATTTGCTCTGAGGTATTTTGCCACAACAAGAGCAAACAGACTAAGACAGCAATCCATCCCTTACCTTGTAATTTGAGATGGAGGTGTACTTTTTTTTTTTCATAGAAAGTAGTTTGGACAAAGTGGTATTGTTCTGTCAGTGAAGTCGAGTCCAACCGCATTGTTCTGGTACTCTTGGCAGAACTGTCCTGGTCAAAGCAAGGATATTCTAAAGAGAGATATTGTGTCCCTCCCTTGGCTATCAGACCATAGAACAATGGTCTCTGAGGAATTGGAATTTCCCCAGGAATCTCTTTCTGGGAAAAGGAGAAGCCTGAAGCCCCTGAAGCTGGTGCCAGCCAAAGGAGGGACTCGTTTCCCAGGAAGAGATCTCACATCATTCTGACGTGTCTGATGACCTTGCAGGATAGACCAGGAGCCCAGACAATGATGGGTCGGTGATGAATGGGGCTACACCCAACCCTAAACCTCAGGTCAGTATTCCAAACTCGGGGCATCCCTGGACTTCTTTGTCTTCCCAATGTGGCCACACTGAATAAATCTCCTTTCTCTGCTTGTCACTATTACTTGTTTCATTGTCCTATTGAGGACGAGTGGCCAAGCCTAGCTCTTAGGGGTACCAGGGTCCTGGTCCTGGCCCTAAGAACTCTGATGACACTGGCTCTTCTATCCAATGCCTATTCACTTTTGAGTCCCATCCAGCACTGTCTCCCTGTGAGCCTTTCTCACTTGAACCTCATGCCAAGCATGCAGACTTGGATTCCTGCTGCTCCTTCATCCCGAGTGCTCCTCTCTGTTATTTTCTTGGCTAAAGACCCCACATCGACTTTTAGAAACCCATACTTCCAGGCCCCTGTCCTGGTGTCCAGTCACCAGGAAAGCCACCTCTGCCCATCTAAGCCCTCAGGAGCTTCTCCAATTTCTGAAATGCTATGATGATCTCTAGCTTGCACCTCTCATTTGGCGTGAACTAGATGCAACCTTGGATTTTCTGAGGGTCCCCATATTCACAATCTACTGAGTCAGGAAATGGATAACCAGGGCCAGCCAATGGGCTTGTTTCTGGAAATTCAAGTTAGGAAATTCCAGGCATCGATATGCCAGGCATGACATCATAGGACTGGGGAGGTTAACGTGTCCAGGCGCCTTGCAGAGAGCTAAGGAGAAGGTCAGCAAACCCCGGAAGGCAAGAGAGACGCAGTACTGAGTGAGGGGTCTGGGTGAAACAGTCAGTCAAACCTCTGGCTCGGGTATAGGTTAGAGGGCTGGAGAGCTTTGAGATGGGGAGACCATGTCAAATTTTAAAAATATGTTCAGAATGCTTCCTGAGGGTGAGCTAGGGAGATTTCCCTCACTGCTCTTGAAGTTTTCAGAGTATTCATGGAAATTAAACAAAGCTAGAAAGGGTTGTAGTGCTTTCCATCACCTTAAATAAGCATGTATGAATTATGAATCTATGAGATGAATACAGACGATAGCCTTATCTAAAGAAATTTTGGACAGATAATTCTGCACAAAAGCCTCTCTCATTCCATGCCCTTTGGAACATGTTTAATAAATGCTATTTACATTTAATCTGATCCATGTTTAATTGTGAGTTAAAAGAGAGAAGACTGGAAAATTTTAGAGATGGATCTTTATTTTGTCAAATTTTAACTGTTAAAAGTTAGCATTTTTGGCAATATTTGAGAAAAGAGTGAGGCCAGGCCAGATTAGGAGTAGCCAAAATAACCAAAGAATTCTTCGAGGTATACATTATAAAGTTGGAATCCCACCAAATGGCCTTTTCAATCAGAACTTTAAGTTTTTCTTCAAATTTCATTATTTTCCAGAACTTTAAAACACTGAATGGGTATTGAAGACTAAATCAATTCTTACGTATTTTCTTTTGGATTGTTTGGATTTTCAATTGTAATAAAAGCTCTGCTTTCACAATGGAACTTAGCTCACGGGTTTTGTTGTTGTTGTTGTTGTTGTTTTGGTTCGTTTCAGGGACAGTTTTTTTTAAATGCCTTAATTCTGTTCTAAATTGCAAAGAGAAGATTCTGCACCCCTCTGTCCTCACAGAAATAGTGACTAGAGTCAGATGTTTACACACATTTGAAACAGGGGTATTTTAACAGGAAGTGATCCATGTAAAAGAACAGTTCAACTTGAAGCAGAAAATTCTCTCAGGGTTGTCTGCCAATCTAGTATCTCTGCAATAGAAGAGGTGACATAATGTTGAGCTAGTCTTTATCTGGGGATACCACTGTAATCTAAACTTCAGCCTAAGCTTTGAACGGTTTCTCCATGACAATCTGACCCCACAAATGAATCCTACTGTCACAACTGATACATTGTCGCTTGATGTTGACTAGGGCCAATCAGCACGCTGCTCACTTTCCCACCGTACCATGGAACCCGCTGCTGACATCCTTCAGGGCCTGTTCTGCAGATGCTTCTCAAACAGCATCCCACTACTATGACAACCAAAGGACCCTTTAGTGCTTTGTCTATGCTGGACTCAAAATGGCCACAAAGACTGGTTTTGACTTAGTGATTTTTTTTTTTTTCTGATCCAGATAACTGGTGCTACATATTGAATTGGTGAAGAATCAGAGTCTGGAACCCATGCTGGTTTTATTTATGAAGGAAAATGGTCTGCTTAGTTGAGACCTTAATTAAACACACAAATTAAACACACAAACACTCTGACCAGTTTCTGGACACTGGTACACAATTCTTAGGATGAAAAACTGATTAACAGCCCCATGCTGAGCACTAGCAAACAGTATCCCACCTAAGCCATAATTAGGCCTTGCTGCTTTCTTCATAAAATATTAAGGCGAAGCTTTATGGCAGATGGAGGAGCTGGGCTCAGGCTATCCAGGAAGTAGTCCATGTCCAAAGAACCCACTGGCCCTCAAGACTCACTTGAGTCCAGACAAGGGCTGCTGTGTTCACTGTAGGTCAGCCTTCAGAACTGACTCTGTCTAACCAGCTGCCCAAGTCATGAAAGAACTTGTTTAACTAAGTAAATGTATCCTGGACAGAAAAGCAGAAAGAAAACACATGTTTGGGTTTATTCCAGGGGAAGAGTGCTTTCCTAGTGTGCACCAAGCCCTGGGTTGCAACCCAGACAGGACCAAAAAACAAATATCCCAAACAAACAACAAAACTTCTTTCCAAGTAAGAACACACCATGATGGTAAATGGAATATGTTAAAGGTTTGCCAGTAAAGGTCGGGAAATAATATAATTACAATGACTGCTCTACCAATAAGAGGTGTAGCTGGAGTTTTCTCCAGTCCTGCCTGGTCCATAGTCAGGACAAATCTCTCTCACCCGTCAGTCCCACAGCCACTTTGACCAAACAAGGAAACACATAGAGACTTATATTGTTTAAACTGTTTGGCCGTGGCAGGCTTCTTGCTAACTGTTTTTATATCTTAAATTAACCCATTTCTATAAATCTATACCTTGCCACGTGGCTCGTGACTTACCAGCATCTTCACATGCAGCTTGTCATGGCGGCGGCTGGCAGTGACTTCCTCTGACTCAGCCTTCCACTTCCCAGAATTCTTCTCCCTGTTAGTCCTGCCTATACTTCCTGCCTGGCCACTGACCAATCACTGTTTTATTTATTGACCAATCAGAGCAATTTGACATACAGACCATCCCACAGCAAAGAGGCTTTCATATTTCCTCTATACACACACACATACAGAGAGAGAGAAGAGAAGGAGAGAAAGAGTGTTATGATTTAGATTTGAAGTTTTCAGGCTTTTTCATTGACCTTGAAAAAAAAAGTAGCTCAAGGCCTTTAACTAAGAATGTGCGGAGACTAAAGCTTCAAACCCACCACTATAGTGTTGAGGTTATGGTTAGGATGGTTAGGGTTACGGCTTGAGTTAAGGCTAGTGTTGAGTTCAGGATGCTTGACTGGCCCCAGTCTAGGGAAGTTATGAGAATATATACTTGTTTAGATGGTGTTGCATGGACAGTGTCAGCCTGAACTTTGAGAAGACAAGGTGAGTTCATCTAGTGCTGTGTTGATCAGGGAAGAGACTAGCAGACACCTAGGCCTAAAATGGAGTCTCATGTACAGGGAGGTCAGACCAAAAGGACCAGGTCTCACTCGGGACGTATCCACAGGGCTTTCAAGACAAGTCTCAACTGTCCCCACCCATTTCTGTGCTTGTCTTACTTCCTTTTTGTGTCATCGTTTGGAGTCACCAAATGGCAGTCAGCATAAAGGGACAAGGAAGGAAAAGCGGGCTTGGCTCTCAGCTTCTCTTGTCACGGTGTCCTGACTTAGGGTTGGGAGCAACTTCTGTGTTTGTCTCCACAGTCCCTGCAGAGCGGGCACACTATATAATATAACATGTGCGGGAAAGCATCAGCCCTGGTTGGGGGAGGGGGGGTCTGAGCTATAGTTATTTCTGTACACTAACAAACAAAGCTATTAGCAACAGGATCTGAGGTAGCTGGTGACCTTGCACAGCTGAGAGGCACGTCATGCCTGTCCTTCAGGGGACCTCACTTAAGTCACTGCTGTGGCTTCCTCAAGCTTGGACATATTTGGTCTAGGGAATGCAAGGAATTTGCTGGCTGAGCAAGTTCATCCATTCTGCTTTGTAACAGGCTCCTCTCCGTTACTGTTTCTAAAAAAAGAAAAAAAGAAAATCTCCCAGCAGGCTTTGTTTCAGAAGTAGCACCGTGGTTAATGGGACAGTTTTAGTTTGAAAGGATTTTCTCAAAAGAAGCACCCTAACCTCAGGACATAGAATCTGGTTCTGATTTTTGGAAGAGATCTATTTCACTCCCTACCGAAACCTGCAGCAAAGGCCTAGAAGGACATCTATCTCCCTGTCCTACAGACAAACAGTTAATGGGAGGATACAGTTATAGGCTGGGCATTCACTCTATACTAGTTATTCCCGGTTTATTGATGTTTAAACTGAGGGTCACAGAAACTGAACACCATGGCCATGTTGAAGCAGTGGGTGGCAGACCAGGACTTGACAGGCAGCTCTAAGGCTGTGTGGTGTTTGGGGCTGTTTCTCTTCTCTGGGGAAGCTATTTAACTATCACTAGCTATGTACTCTATTCAATTTGATAAAATATGATTAGGCGTTAAGTAAAGGAATTTGAGAAAAATGCATAAATCAAGACAAGGCTAATGACTTGATTAAAAAGCATATTACTATAACTGTGATTTTTTGGATTTGTAAATAACTCTCAACACTGTATCTTAATCATTCTTCAGAAAGCAACAATTGGTTAGTGATGGCATATAGAAACCATGTTTTTTTCTCATGTTTAATTTGCTCACTTATCTTTAGGAGGCAAAATAATTAGCTGTCTTAAGGGAATGAGCCCCAAAGTACATACCAAATTAATCTGGACGCCTAAGTGGAAAAAGAATATAGAACCACGGCACCATCTAGCGGCAGAATGTAGCCTTGCAACTAAACAGACGATGCAGTTCCATTCTAGAAACGTGGACAAAAGTGGGTCTAGTTGCAACAAATAATGAAAACTTGCAGACAAGTGGTCAGTACTAGGAGACAGAAACGCTTCTCAAAGGTGTCTGGAGGCAGACCCAGTTTCTCTATGAACGATTCACCATGGGTCCTGTTGATTTCCTTCGTTGTCCTTATAACCACAGGTACAATTTTATGAGTTAACAAGGGTCAGGCTTAAAAACACCAAGGAGGTGAGTACCCGTTCAGTAAGTTGAGCAGGACTTGTCCTCCACAAGGCTGGTATAGGGTTCAAGGGTCTTCCTTCTGGATCCTTTGTTTCTGCTCTTGTCCTAGGTCGGTGCCCTAAGGATGAAGTTTATTGCCTTCTCTCAATGCTCAACGGATATAAAATATGTAAAAACAGTTACCCGTTTCAAAAACATTTGAAAACATTAGAGTCCAAGAAAATAAAGTAATAAACACTTGGTGCATGTGTGCAAGATTTGCATTTCATCTGAGATTTCTATTTGGTCTGGTTCATGGGCAATGTGGAGAGGTATTTAGTAATTTTGTAATTCTTATGGTGGAATGAGAATGCTTTCTGGTACCCCCCAAAAGAAACTCACTTCATTTGGTAACTATAAGAATTAAATAAACACCAGTATAAGTGAAAAACATGTTTACTTCCTTAACATTGTACATGAAGCTAGTTTTTGTCCCAATAGGGTCAGTGACATTCATAGGAAGTGACTGTCCACTCCCTTAAGATGGGTGAGCCTGGCACCTCCCTCAGAAATCCCTTTAAAAAAAAACCCATATTCTGCCTCAAATGTGACAGTAAAAATCCTGAGGCTCCACAATGCCAAGTGTGTGCTACGGTTCTCCAAAACTCTCCATTTTTATGTTGAACTTTCTCAACCATGTAGGTTTTGGGGACTGAACTCAGGTCATTAGACTTGGTGGTGAGCATCTTTACTCAGTGAGCCATCTCACTAGGGTTACCTTCATTCTGGAGACAGTCTTTCCTGGACCACGAGCTTATCAGTCAGGACTGGCTAAGGAGTAAGGCCAGGAATCTTCCCGTCTCCTGTTCTCTAATGCTTGTGTTATAGGAACATGCCATGGATTTTGGCTTTTCACATGTGTGCTGGAATATGAACAAGGCCAGCAGTATTGACTGAGCCATCACCCCAGTCCCATGGCATAATTTTTAGAACAGTGACTCTTAGAAATAAATGCTTATGTGGCCTAGGATTAGTTCAGCACCAACTGACTACTGGCAAATATAAGCCAGGCCAAATTTGTCTTTCAACTTGTTGCTGACCTTTTCAATACTTTCATAGTCCACAGGTGAAACTGGCCCAGAA
>CABHPQ010167885.1:30243-73540 GCA_902168405.1 Peromyscus aztecus | reverse complement strand
AGGACTTACAAAGTCTGGATCTCCAAAGCACAGGGAACAAGAAATTTCGTGCAATAGAGAAAAAAGGAGACTCAGGAGAAGTCAATCATGATGACTGCATCAAACCAGCTAAGCCCCATAAATAGAAGAGGAGAAAGAGAAGAGCAACCAACCTGATGGAGATTTTAAGGTCTTTTATGTACAGCATCCAACCATCTACAAATGGAGAGTTCAAATTCTTCTCTCCTATTTGAATCACTTTTCTTTTTTTTTTCATTTGTATAGAGCTAAGACTTCAAACTGAGAATTAAAACAGAGTTGAACATGTGGTAACCCTTGTCTCTTTCTGATTTTACAATGTTTTCTTTCTTTTTTTTTTTCATTATTTTGGTGGCTATCGGCTTGTGCCTTATATGGCCTTTATTGTGTAAAAGTATGATCCTCTCTATTTTCTTCAGGGTTGATGTCATTAAGAGCTGTTGAATTTTGTGAAAGTCTTGTTTTGCATTATTTGGGATCATCATTGGATGGTTTTTGTCCTTGTATATGACATATTGTATTTATTGGCTTGAACATATTTGAGCTGTCTTTTCACTTCACTTCTAGAGTTCAATCTACTTGGTGATATATGATCTTCTAAAGTCTTCTTACGTTTGTTTGCTAGTATTTTAGTGATAATCTTTGAATCTATGTTAATCAAAGATATTATTTATTTTGACATGTTACATGTTCTCTTGGATGCCACTTCCTAAAAGAGTCCTTTTCTCAAAACCCTACTTAACTTTACTGCACCTTTCTATTACATATCTATCTAATTCTTTTTCGCAGTAGATGCTATATTTCTGTAATCACCTTTCAGTTTATTTGTTTTCTTCATTGCTGTTGGCCTTACCTGATTTCAATGTAAGTTTTGTGTGGCAATAAATTTGTATCTTTGTTTGCTATTACATCGGAAGAAAGTAGTCTAGGACTGACCTGACAGCTGTATGAACTTGTTAATTTTTCAGGGAGCACCACATGTTTTTGTTTTCTTAATATGCACAGAATAGTTAAAAATAAACAATGTGATTTTCACTGGTGAAAATACTTGACTCATGGCAATTTCCTGTGAGGTAGGCAATATTATACACTAATATCCCTAACAAATTAGCTTTCATACTCATTAAAGAAGTGCACAAATTATGATTAAATGGTGCTTTATTATTTTACTGAATAATTTTCAGAGTGAAACAACGGATTAAATGTAAAATTAAAGGGTCATACTTCAATGCATACATTTAAAAATGATTTCATATTATTTGACGACTAGTCTTTTACAGTTTTAGGTGAGACGTTGATTTGAATGTTATTTTTGAATAATATGTAATCCAACGTGCAACTGCTGATGAAATGTACTCATGAGATTAAGCCACTTACTCAAGAACTAAAAGTTGGCAGCAGAATCGAAGGTAGAATTGAATCAGCAGAGCGCTGCCTCTCAGTTATATCATCTCATTTTATCTACAGGAAAGATGTTTCCCACCAGCTGAAAATAAATGGTTCAAAAAATTCACTACCTATTTCAATAGGAACAATGAAAAGACAGTACAGTACAAATGTAACAATGCTGCCTAACTGAACCCGTGTCCTTTCCTACCTTTGATTGGGTGTAAGGAATAAGCCACCTAATTTTTGGAATAACATTTCCCCAGAGGATGGTGATGCAGATGAAACCATATATCTGTTGATGTTTCTATTTTATATATGAATATATACATATATGTGCACATAGACATATATACACATATATAACTAATATACTAGTTTTTATTTCGTGTTTGTTTTTTAAACCTCTGTTTTTTAGAAGGCCTGTTCTATTTCACCTCAATAAGATCAGGTATATTTCTGTATCTTAAATGTAAAATTTTCATGGCAAAATATTTCCAATTATAGCAACCCTTCTTTTATTCATGAAACTTTATAAAACTGCTTCTCATAATGGGAAAGACAGTAGAATAGTTGGAATATTCCAGTAAAGGAATCCGGCACAGCCTGATAAAGGTACACTGAACATCAAAAAAATGTGAAAGTGCCGGGCGGTGGTGGCACATGCCTTTAATCCCAGCACTCAGGAGGCAGAGGCAGGCAGATCTCTGTGAGTTCAAGGCCACCCTGGCCTGCAGAGTGAATTCCAGGAAAGGCGTAAAGCTACATGGATAAACCCTATCTTGAAAAAGAAGAAGAAGAAGAAGGAGGAGGAGGAGGAGGAGGAGGAGGAGGAGAAGAAGGAGAAGAAACCAAAAAACAAAAACAAAAAAAAGTGAAAGCATCAGTGATGACGAACATATTTATTGTGTGTTCTTTCAGTTTTAACTCATTAAAGTTGTATAGTTAGTAATTGAAATAATGGACTTCACACAGGTTTTTAGTGAATAGTTTATAATTTAAATAGTTCATAGGCAACATATCCTTAAAATCTCTTTTTCATGCTTTTGAATTCAGAATAATTAACCAAATTACACAGATTTGTTAATGAAAATAACAATATTTTATATACCTCACATTACAGTTTCAAATTCTATGAGAACATATACAAAACACAACTTTGTATAGTAAGACATTTCAGTTGGTGCTATACAAATAATTCTAAGTGTTTAAAATAGAAGAAAAAAGTGATCTTTATTGAGTATTAAACAGGTTTCTAGAAATATGAAATATGCCATTATGCTTTAATTTGGCTGAGAAGGGTTTATTTATAAAACATATATTTGAATATCCTTACTAAAATCATCGTGGTTCATAAAACAATTACATAAATAATTACAGAAACCAAAGTGATACAATTACAGAAGCTATTGAAAGATACCGTGGAAGAATTTCATTTTGAGTTTTTTTCTACAGTGTTGCAATCATTCTTGCTAAAGACAGGAAATATAAAAGCCAGAAGTCAAGGGATTATATGCAATAGACTTTCCTTTTGCTGGTAAGATAGGCACTATTAGATCATAATGTCCATATTTTTGTGAATATAGAATTGGTCGCTATACCATTACCCACTTCTTTGGCCTACATAAATGGCTGAAGCAAAGGGCTTTTACTACATCCCTTAAGAAACAATTCCTCAGCCTAATAGATCCAGCAAGGCTGCCTTTTCTATGATCATCACTCACAAATTTCCTATATTCAATTTCAACCCATTATGTCTGGCTATTTTCTCTTGCCTAACCTAAAATTTGCTCCTCTTTCTACCTTTTTTTTTCATTCTACATATGCTTTCAGGTGATTGAATTTCTCATTAATCTTTTCACTAAATTAAATGAATACTGTCTTTTAATCTCTGTCCATTAATCATCTCATTTAGACCCTTAATCATTTTTATTGTTCTTTCTTGAAGTTTCATTTGTCCACGTTTTTTTTTCACATTGAGAAATCTGTATTTCTCCTCTGACTTTTGGACAATTTTTAAAGAAATTTAACTGGCATTATTTTTGCTTCGTCTAATCTCACCTTGCAGAGGTGATTCTTTTATCTGCTTTCTTGAACAAATTTTTGCCTAGGTTTCACTTTTCTAATTATATAATTAATTATGCCCTCCTTCATGTGTAATTTTTTCCCTTTTAGTAATGTGATCTCCCCAAGTTCACAAGTTTCATAAGAGGATTAATTACAACCTTTCTGTCACCCACAGCATTCACCGAACTTTTATGTTTTCTTCATTTTTAAGGCCATGTCTTCATGTAGCCAGCCAGTGTATAAACTTCAAAAAGGGTATGTCATCATCTATGGTGGAGACCTCGAAAATTTTATCTTCCTGAATTTCTCTGTAACAATGATCTACTTCTCCACAAATGCTCTTATGTGTTTCAACATAAAATGATTTCAAAAAAAGCATATGCACATCTCAGCATTGTTTGTCGTGTTACCAAGTATTATTACTTAAAGTTAGAGAGGGGTACACCCTATTGTAGCATGAATCTTAAAAGTCTTGTTAGTAAAATCAAACCTGAGCTGGGTATTGGGGTGAAATGCTGGATGATCAGAGAGACAGAACGAGCCACAGCTAACCTCACCTGGCAAACTTCTCAGCTGGTCTTGCTTCCTCAGACTGGAAGCCTCTATGTCCTCATATCCAAATGACTCTCAGCTGAACTGCTGCTAGAAGCCTGAATGCTTAACCAGCCCAAATTCTTCTCCAGGCCAAATGCCTACCCAGGCCAAATGCCTCGAGTTTCTTCACGCCTTATATACCTTTCTGCTCTCTACCACCACTCCCTGGGATTAAAGGCTGGCTTTCTGGGATTAAAGGCGTGTGTCACCACGCCTGGCCGTTTCCAATGTGGCCTTGAACTCACAGAGATCCAGAGGGATTTCTGTCTCTGGAATGCTAGGATTAAAGGCGTATGCTACCACTGCCTATCCTCATGTTTAATATTGTGGCTGTCCTGTTCTCTGACCCCAGATAAGTTTATTAGCATACACAATAATTTTGGGGAACACAATACCACCACACCCTATCCTATACAGATGATTTCTAGATGAGAGTAAAAATCCTTGGAAGTAGGACTAAAGGAAAGTAAAAATACAAGCAAATGTTTTATCAGTTGAAATAATTTAGTTTGCACTGAAAAGCTCAGTGCTCATAGAGAATGCAGAGAAATCTGTAAAGGAATGTCAAGAGGAGAAAACGATCTAGAAGTTCTTCATTAAGTGAAAAAGGGTAGAATGATTGGGCTATTCTGCTCAAGGCGTCCTTTATAGCCTGGGGTGGTAGGAGTAGGCTTTATGGCTCCAAAGTGCTGCAGAGCTACACAGAGAAGATGAGCCCACCTCCCATCCTTCTGCTCAGGCTCCGAATCTCCATCCCTCAGAAAGACTTATGAAAATTTGTAAGAATCCACATTAAAAGAAAGAACCTCAAGGAAATACTGTTCAGCCTAGTTTTGTTCAACCTTAAGTAGATGCTACACCTGTAAATAGGTCTAGAGATATTAAGATATAGAAACTCAACATAAAGCCTGATGCAGTATGAGCCATATCCTTCCTGCATGATGGAAGAAGATGGCGCTGTGGTCCATTCTGTGGTGTTATAGTACCTTTTTGTAAGATAGAATTCCCTCTACAGAAAGCCACAGACAGGATTAAAGTTACTAAGGTGGAATTTCAAAGTAGTAATTTATTTTCATGTGTGAATGATTCACTTCAAAATGCCAAGTAACTTGAAGAGGGACAATGTAACTTGGTATGCCAAATTTCAGATGTTATTACTGAATTGCTGTATAAGTGCTAATCATCATTTATATCTTTTTTTTTACATCTTGTGAAATTTTCTTCAAGTTCACTGAGACTCTTCATTACAGTCTTTGATAATGTCAAAACTCACATGTGTTTTTATGTTCATTTACCTTTCTCTTAAATACTGTAAATAAGCATGTTTAAGCAAAAAGATAGCCATTTGAGTTTTGTTAATCTGAACAATATTTTCTTTGTGTTTTATACTAGTTCATAAATGATTACAGAATACTTACATTAAACTGGAGTTGATAATAGATCTTTGTGATACCTTTCTCAGTATCATGCTCCTTTTAGATATATCATGCTCAAACTTGTATGAATTTTGCTAACAACCTGTAATCAATTAAAAATAAATACAAAGGTTTGCCCAGAAATAATTTCATATAAGAGCATTTGGAAATGAGTTATTTGTTTGATTGTATCTACTAAACATTATTTCATTTAAATTTTATCAAGTTCTATTTTGAAGATACATTCATTTCTAGCCAAGGCTCTGTTACTTTTAGGTGCTTTAATTTGTATGTAATTTTTTTCTTTGTCTTACTATATTAATCATTTTCATCTATGTTGAACAGGTTGAATTTAGTAACTTCTGTTGTACTGGGGATTAATTTGGGACCTAGAATATGCTTCATGAGCCTTATATCTCTAACTCATATTTCAGCAAATTAGTGATTTTAAAGAGACATTAAAATGTATATAATTATATAATTTGACAAATTGACAAATTTAGTTTTCATACAAATTATCAGTTTGATTAGATTAGTTTCCTTCTTAATATTGGTAATCTTATTATTGTTTGATTTCTTTATTATTTTGGTAACATTTAATATAGTCTATAAATTACTCATGATGAGTTTAAGCTGTCATGATTACTGTGTCTTCTCTTAGTGCTACTGCACTATATGCAACAATTCTAAAACCTCAAGTACCTCAGATTGTGAAATGGTTTAAAACAGAAATTAAGATAATTTGTACTTTGAAAATGCTATGTTCATGACTATGCACACTTAGGCTTGAAGACAAAACATGTGTGGCCCTTTACTGAATAACTACTGTAGTCATTAGAATCTAGTTACTCATCCAAATACTTGTCAGGTATAAATAACCGTTCTTAGTTTCTGAGATCAAAGATAAGAGTGTCCCAGTCCCAACTCAACAAATAATGTGGAAGAGGTACTGACAAAATTATAAGATCCAAAGTATCAGGGAGTTTGCTGAGATTGTGTCTCAGTAATATCCAAAGCTACACACATAAAGTCTCACCATGACTGCCCAAACAAGAGCTGAGCAAGGAGGACAGCAATAAACACACTAAAATGAGTGGTAAAAGGACATGAGGTCTCGATCCTACACAAAGAATTACAGGCAATTGTGTGAGCTGGGAGCAGTGGAGGTGGTCCTCCCTAGGGAAAAGCACACCAATTGGTTGTCCACTGCCACACAGTCAGTTCTGAAAACGTATATACATCCAACATTATACTGACTAAGAGGATTATATTTCAGAATATATATATACATATATATATACATACATATACACGTATGCATGCTATAACACTTACTGAAAAAAGTCATTTGAAGAGTGGGAAAGAGTGTGTAGGAGATTTGAAGGGAGGGATGGGAAAAGAAATGTGATTGTAATATAATTTCAATAATAAAAATTAAAAACAAAGAGAAATTCTGCCATTAAGAATATTAAGCTTAATTTGTACCAGATACAGGACAAATACTAAATGATATCTCTTTAATATGACTCTGATATGTCCAAACTCATAGAAACAGTAAATAGAGCAGTGTCTTGTGGAAAATGAAGAGGCATTAGTCAAAGAGTATAATATTTCAGGCATGTATAATAAATAATTTTTCAAAAATTTACTGTATAGCATTACACCTGAAGTTTACAAGGCTCTCCTTAGCTCTAGAATTTTGTTAAGAGTATATACCTTGTGGAACTTATTATTGTTGAGACACGTGCTCACTACAAAATCATTTCTGAAGAATGGAAGTAGGAGGAAACTTTGGGAAATGACGGGAATATTTATGATGCAGATTGTGGTGCTTGCTCCATCACTCTAAACTCATCAAGGCAAATCAATGATACAGGTTTCGTTTTATCAATTTTTTAAATTGAATCTAGTTTCTTCAATCCCATAATTATTTATTAGTAATGCTTGTGCTGTTCTACTTTGAACAACATCCTTTGAGTCTTAGTGCTTTCCATAGTGTAAGTTCATAGCTCCCTCAGTCTAACCTGTTTGGAAATTTCTAGTTTATTGTCTTAAACTGAACCCCATTGGACCTAGTACTTTGTGTGAGAAATAAAACTTATTTGTTAACTGATGATCGGAAAGTAGCATGCTTAGCTGTAGGCTTGTTCTTAAAATACCTAACAAAATTTCATTGACTGTCGCTGTATATACAGGAATGTGTGATATTTTGAAAAGGATTAGAGAGTCACCTTGATTACTTTGCAGACTTTAGTTCACTGTGATACACACATCATTATCCATTTAAGGTTGTCTGGACTATTTAAGTGGACATTTCAGGCAAGAGAATGCTATGTGTTTGGGTATATAGAGAGAACATAGAAATTCAGCATCACATATTGTGTTCTAAAAGTATATATACACATATATATATATGTATGTATGTGCACATGCACTGTACTAAATTAGTAATTTATATTTCTGTGTCTAAAATAGTTTTAAAAAATAGTGTCAAACCTATTTTTTCAGTATTGTCTAAATTGAGTCTTCTAATTATATTTGATAAATTATTTACAAGCAAGGGAATGTATTTCATCTTTTTATGTTTTTATTTACTATTTAAGAATTTCAGACAATATCTTTTGATCATATTCTTCTTCACTCCATTTCATCCCAGACCTGCATCTACTGCCCTACCTATGCTTTTACAACAAATGTGGAGTCCAATTTGTGTTGATCAACTAAATAATTTGTCATCTCAATCCACTTTATAACTTTGTTTTCAAATCCTCGATAAATACATAATTCTTGCAAATAAAACTAGAGTCTTAACATTTAATACATTTTATTTTATTAGCATATTCTTCCCTATATGAAAATTTATCCCCTCTCTCAAAACCTTATTAGTTTCAAATTGCTTTGCACTATTCGTCGTTTCTTGCTTTGGTTCTTTGTGCTGTTTAAATCACCAACTCTATCCTTGCCAGGGAAGAATCAACATATAAGATCATTGAATAATGTTTTGAATACCCTGCTGGGCTTATCCACATCATAAAATACTACGAATAAAAACATCATCATCTTTTACAATTCTGCATTTCTATCACAAATTAATGTTGATTCTGCACACATAACTGTAGAATATACTAATTAAGTGAAGCTGTCAAAAGATCATTTTATTTTCATTATGCAAAAAAAAAAAGATTGCAAACAGAAAACCCCACAAACTTCCTTTGTGGAAAATTATAAGAGTTCCAAAGTAATGATACTTGTATCATTTGGTAAAGTACACTGGACTCATCTCACTTCAATTATCTAAAAAAAACAAACAAAAAAAACAAAAATAAAAAAAAAAACCCGGATCTTTCAAGAGTTCACAGGAATTTGCCGTTTTCATGCAATCACCTTTAACTTTCTAGCCTGAGGCCATATTTAGCTTATGTTTCAATTGCATCAACTGGTAGAATCAATATTATGAATTACATAGTATTTTCTTCTTCCCATTCTTCCCTTCACCATTTATGTGCATAATTATCATTGAGAAATTCTCATAGGTAAATCATATTCCATCAGCTTAATTTATACAAGCAACTCTAATCCAAACATAAATGTGATTTTCTAATTCTTGCAATCAATTAATAGTACTTAAGCTGAAAATTCACAAGATAATCACTAAATGGAGGTTCATAGCCAACACCTTTTAAAAAATATGGCTATAAGACTCTGAGTTTTAGACGCAAAATATCAGAGGAATTTTTTATATGTCTTCTTTTTGTTTGTTTGTTTTTTTGAAACAGGGTTTCTCTGTGTAGTTTTGGTGCCTGTCCTGTATCACTCTGTAGATCAGACTGGCCTCGAACTCACAGATATCCGCCTGGCTCTGCCTCCCGAGTGCTGAGATTAAAGGCGTGCATCACTGACGCCCAGCTATGTATCTTTCTATTCGTATTTCTGTTTGTTGTTTTGTGACAGGATTTGATTCAATAGCAAAGTCTGTCTTGTAACTCTTGGCAATCCTCCTGCCCCATCCCCCTAAGTGCTTTACTCAGAAGCTTGAGCCATCATGCACAGCATACATTTTTTATAAAAGAGTTCTAAATTCTATTAAAAGTATAATATTATATTTTCTAAAAGTGGCTTTTAGTGTTTAAATATCCTTATTTTCTCAGTTAACTTTCAGTGCTAGAATCAAATATGTTTGGTTTCTTTCTTGTTCTCTAGTGTTCTCCCCATCTGCTTTGATTGGCTGTTTTTTGTTTTTTGTTTTTAAATATGAAGCCTATAATTTGATATGTTTGGAATTGTAAAAAGCAGAGTGAATACTTCTTGTGTTGATAATTTCTCCCCAACAGGTTTATTATCTCTCCGAGCACACCATTAACTTATATTGAGCTAGTGGTCAGCTCAAACTCCCTAAGTGGTTTTACATTGATCTCTGAACCCAGTTTCCAAATACCCTGTTGTTAAATGATACGTTTCAACTTTTATCTGTTCACCTAGTCTTTTGTAAGTTTTGGTTCCTTCCTGTATTGATTTAGTTTTGCTATCAACTGTGTATTTCATGAAGATTTCTTTAGTGGTAAACCTTTAAACCCACATAGGATCCGGCACACAGACTTGTGGCAGCCCACTGGAGGTCCTTTATAGGTTGACATTGATGAATCAACACACAAAGCCCACTTGTTCAGTTAGGTACAAATCCACACCAGTGTAGTATCATCCAGCCAGATCTTCTCTACAAGAATATAATGAAATAATAAAAGCCCTTGTCAAACGCTTAACTGAAATCAAGATAAATTGTTGGTTAGGACATGTCAGAGTGCAAAGTTTGCTTAATTTAGCAAACACTACATTTCATGTAAATAATTTTTTCAGTAAGTCTCTTAAAAATCTAATAATGTTTACGGCTATTCTAAGGAACCTGTGGCTGAAACTTCCCAAGATTTGCAATACTCTTATTTATTCATTTTTTTTCTGTTTTAGAAAATTCAGAACACTTTTGTGTCACCATGATTTCTCTTAAACGTCAGAGAGATTTGGTTATCACACCTGTAACTTGCAGAGATGGACGTATATTTTTCTAGTATTACATACAAAGCAGTAAAATATGGAGAAGCTTTTGAAATATTAATTAATAATACTGTAAATTAGAAAGGTTACAAAAATTTAATCACACATTCATTCTTACAATACTAAGAATTTACCATGAGATTCAGTTTACCACACATGATCTGAATTTAATAAGGTGAGTTAAGTCAATGCCCAATGTACAGAAAAAGGAAGAGAAAAGTGCAACATGTCTTTTGGTAATTGTATGTAATAGTCACACTTGCTTGAGTTTCTTCAACAATGAGGCTGTTATGAGTTATTATTACAAAACTTGTGAGTTATTATACAAAACTAGAATCATAATAAATATCTAACAATAATAAAAAAACACAGACATTAATAATTAGAAATTAGTTTAATCACTCCCATATGAGTGTTTTTCACTTTTACTTTTGAATACATTTACCTCAGTGGATAGAACGGAATAAAATTAAATGACTAAATATATTCATTTTTTAAGTACTTGTTAATATAGTTCAGTTATCTTGGCAACAGGATAGTGGCAGTTCAAACCACATCTCCAATCCTTTCCCAAAACTTTTCACTTCATATCAACAAATCTTTCTTTTATTTTCTTTTTCAATATAATTATATATTACAGCTAAGCATTGATTTGACTCTTAATTCAACTAGTACAACACTCTGTCCTTCAAAACTCATGTTCTAATTTGAAACAAAGTTTCACACTCAAGTAACAACTTGAGTGTATCAAATCCTATCATGTCTGGACTATAGCAGTCATGTTTCCATGATGAAACCCTGAGTCAAAATCTCAGCTGAGGCTCTATTCTCAAATTTCTCTGTTGATAAGATATCTACCTGTTTTATCTTAAACCAGTACTGTCTCCAATCAATTCATGAAGCTGAAGAATAGGCTGTGTTTACAAAGAAAATTTATGAGCCTATAAAAAGAAAGTTGTACTGAACCCAAGTGTTGTATTGATAATTAGCCTAAGAATGACTCAGATTTGGTTCTACGCCCTTAGAGTTGGAGCATACTGTTGCTTAGGTCAAAATATTTCTACTCGTTCTTTTGTTATAGTTCACATTTATATTGTATTTTATGAAAACTTTAATAAACAAGTTTAATTCTTTGCATTCATAAAACATTTGAAACTTCAATAAACAAGTAAATAGAAATCTCCTTTAGAAATTAGCATTGGAATTAACTTTCTATTAACACTTTCTATAATTTCAAAGACTTATAACAGATGCCTGCCTATTTTTCTTTTGTTTTGTTGATTTTTCTTTAATCCTTTGCCAAAGTGTTTCACTTCCACACTTTTATGATCAACTTTTATCTTGCCTGCTTTGTAATCCTGTTTGATATAGTATAAAACAGCCTCCTTAATGCATCAATCATTTTTTGCCAGTTTTTTTTTTTAAGAATTTCAAGTATTATAAACATTCCATTCATGGTGATAAAAAAAAAAAAAAAAACTTTACCACATAGCACTCTAGCCCCTTTTCTTTATATTTCTCTTTATATCACATATAATCCAGCTTTTTAGTTCTATATTACTCTTCATACTTATTATCTTTGATATTTCCATGCTTGAGTAACAATTCATCCCAAGTCATCTTTAAGTCAAATATTTGAATATAGTCTTTTGCAATAAAAGCATTTTAGTCTATTGTTTAATAAATCACAGCCCAATTACAACTAATGTAAGTATTGCTACTTAACAGTCACCCATACTTGAAAACTCTACAATCATTAGGCTCATTCTTAACTTCACATTCTATTTTCAAAGGGCAAATATATTGTAGTAATCTTCTTTTCCATCTATCAGAAATTAAAGCTGCTTAACTATTATATTTAAAATACACTTATGGAAAATCATGATTTTGGAATTTCTACACATGAACACACACACATAATAAAAAGGCACACAGGGTTTAGAAAAGTAAACCTAATTTTATAATAACAACAATGCCATGAGAGTTTATTAAATGTTACCAAATAGAATGTTGTATTTCAACCTCCCTAAATTTATAAAGCAAGCTAATCATAATAATGGAGATGGTCCAGGTAACTTTTAATTTCAACTCTTAAAAGCTATTCACATTAGCAATAGTAAGACACTGTTATGATCCAAGGACATCATGGAAATCAGTTTCTGACAAAGCATGTATTGTCCTTGAAAACTGCACAGACAAATTGAGGGGTTCAACAGTACTTGATATAATAAAGAATATGTCAAGGGTATCACTACTGATATTGAAACGTGACAACTATTATGGCTTTAAAATCAGTACTTACTAGGAGTTAACATAGTATAACATGTATAATGATATATTTTCATTTGTAGCATATGTTTCATGTAAAAGTAAATTGGGTATATAGAAGGATTTTATCAAAGAAATTTTTATTCTGAATAAAACTTGATTTAAGATTCTGCATTACTTGCTGTGTGGTTGCATCATAATTTATGTTGAAAGTGACAAATGGTACAAGAACTTCAACAGACAAGCTAGAAGGTTGATATTCCTTTACTTTTTTTTAAACTCTCATACTTGTCCATTCTTCATCTTTCATACTTATTATAAGTAAACGGCAGTAGTTTTATGTGACTCACATCTACATGAATAAGATAGATTTTTTAACTCTATAAAGATTCACTTAAAACTAATCTTCAACTTGTAATTACAAAGCAAATCATTATTTTCTGAGGTTTCCATGTAGAAACCAATTGAAAGATCAATAATATACGTATTTTTAAAAAAAAACAATTGAATGTTAATCATCTTCGCTCAACTTTGTGTGGTTGTTATCCCTTCTTTTCCTTCTAATTAGTTGTATTTAATGGATAACCAGTTCATTTTATATTCCTTATCATAAATACATGAGGATATATAGATATTTTCATGTAAACACTAGTGTAAGTTGAAAAATAAATTGAGTAGACAATGTACTCAATGATTCTGAGTAAAAGTCTTCACAGAAAAAGGTGTTTGTTTCAGAAACAAAGCACCAATAAGGAAATTGATGAAGATTTACTGCCAAGGTGCATGTATTTTTTCCCCTCTGAGTCACTGGCCATTAGACATTTTTAAGAATACACCTTTGGTGTTGTAAATGCAGATATATGAGCACTGGATTTATCATGCAGTGAAGAAAAGTCTTGCTGCACATCACTGCCCTGTAATAGTTAAATCTCTTTCCTACAGGCTGCAATCTGTAAGTCAGGTCTGGAAGGCAGAAAAGGCAACCTGGACTTGGAATAACACTTCTGTTGTCAAGGGTTACTGGTGGGGGGAAGGGAGGACTGCGCAGGGAAAGAGTTATGGAAATGAAGAAAGATCCTGGCACACACTCCATAAATTCAAATGTTATACCTGTGTTTGGAATAAGATCTGGATTCTGCTGTATATTTTATTTTTTGCATTTTCATTTATTTGTTTTACACATGACTGATGAATTTGTGGGTTTGTAGCAGCTGCCTCTATTAGGTACATTACTTGCAAACATCATTCAGCAGTAAAATATGTATCTCATAATCCTGTAACCAAATTTGAATACACGATTCTACCTTACTATAACATCAGCAAATATCTTAGGCAGGACTTGCTGGAAAGTTGGGTCATTTCATAGTAGGCGAAAATTTGCCTGCATGCAAAATTGAAGTCCTAAAACAACAGTATGCTTAAAAGCTTAAATTCAGTTATCAACATTCTATTTTTTTAAATTAATTATGTAGTATCAAACAGTCATCCTTGAACACAGACAAATAAGGTTATACAGACTGAGCAAGTTGTATTTATGTAGTTAGGGATAGGTATGTATATATACATATACATACTTTTATAACAAAAAAATAGTGGACAAAAAGAAGCCATGAATATGAAAGAGAGCAAGGTGGGGTCTATGGAAAGGTTTCAAGGGAGAAAAGGGAATGGGGAAATTGCATAATTGTGTTATAATTTCAGAACTAGAAGAATTTTTTTAAAGTAGAGCTAATATACCCAAAGTAAGATTTAAAAGTTCCCTTTTGCGTTGATACACTGAAGTATTTTCTGGCAATGTTAAAATGCTTCAAGTGACCAGTCACAGGGGTCTGGCTCACTGTAGATCTCCAGTTGTACCCATTCATATCTCTAATATAATAGCTGAGGGGGAAATGGAGAAAGCAAACGTGACAATTAAAAATGTATACTTGACAAATTGTAACCTTATTGGTATTTTATGATGAATTATTTTCATGCCGGCATTCAAAAGTAATCCAAAATTTCTGAAATTTCTCATTTTGTAAAGTAGAAATGATGGCCATTGCCTTTAATTCCCCCCCACCACCACACACACACACACACACACTGCGGCCACCCTTTAAACTATTTGGGGAAATCTCTCAGTTTTCATAATTGGTGCATACATTTTGGGTTCTGCCATTTTAATCCACTTAAGTCAAGTTATTGGAATAGCCGTGCATTTTCATGAATAAAATTGAGTGCTATTTTACTTCTGTGAAGCGCAGAAGTGTTTGAGCAAATAACATGACCTGGATTCATATGAATCGTGCACTATAGAAAGCAAGAGGGAGGTTTTCTTGCCAAAATATCCTTGTGATTTTTTTTTCCTTCAGAAAATGTTCTTTGAAAATCCTTTGTATTATCAAAGCCACCCCCACAGACAATTAAAAGCAGATATGAAATGATAGATCACATGACTAGAGTTTAAATGTGAAGGCTTTCCCCCCCTTGGTTAAACATCGCAGCAGGCATTACAATACCAGAGGTAACGAATCAATTAAATCCATTTTCCCCTTGGCGTCTCCAAAGCTGCGTGCCGAGTGTTGCTGTATAGTTTAGAGCTGGAGCTAGGACCCAGGGGCCTCCGCAGCCACCAATAGAAGCGCACACTTGGACCTATTTGTATGCAATGCCGTGTGCTCTGCGCATTAATAGTAATACAGATAACGGGTATGAAAGAATTCTCTACTGAAGAAGGATTGAATATTTTTCCAGGGTGCTGAGACTGAGAAGAAACCCGACTTTACTCTCCCGGTTCCCCACTCATATTGAAGTCTCAGAAAGCTTTTGCAGCGTTTAAACTGGAAAGGCTCTTCTCTGCATAGCAAAGTTGGAGGGCTGCGCCTGCATCAGAGAGCTGCTGGATTTCTGGAGACAGTCTTATGGAAGGGTAAGTCTTGCAAATGACCGCAAAGGAAGTAGCTCTGGCTCTGGAATCCTGAAAGAGGTCGCTTGGTTTTATGGTGGTGGTCGATGGAGTGCAGAATGGGTGCGGAAAGGATTCTGCAGTTTGCCCAGAAATTGTGAGGGATGCACCAGGGATTTGGGGAGGGTACAATCAAAAAACCTTCAGGCTAAATGGGAAATTGCAGCCGTAAGCTCTGGCGGGATTCAACAAGTTTCCCCGCAGAGATGTGGTGTTTGTTTTGTTGCCCTGCATGTTGGGCCAGGTGTCTCTTATGAGTGAGCTGTGTTTGCTTAACAAAGAAGTTTCTGGATTTTGCCTGTGTCCTGTGGCTGGGTTAATCCTTATTTGAGGAGGTTCCGTGCAGCCTTTGGTTTTCTTGGGGATACAGGGGGCATGCATCGTGGGAAGTTCCGATTTTCAGTGTCCTGCTGGGTTCGGACTGGATGAGTTTACTGACTGGTCTGGGGGGTCTCTGAGCGCAAGGGTTTGTACTATGTGGAAAGACGCCGCTCCGAGGAGCTTCCAAACTTTGAAAGCATTCTCCGAGAATGGATGAGAGCGAGGTCTTGGAAACTGAGCATTGCTGGGTGAATTGTGTTGAACTCTTAGAGATATATAGGTAATAGAGTTTTTTGAAACCTTTCATTCCAACCTGCCCCTTTTTCTTGGAAGCGGTAGTGGTGATGTGGAGGAGATGGGGGATCAAAACCAAACCAGACCGGGGGTTGGGGGGCGTAATCTGAGAGGGGAGAAGAAGCAGAGCTGATAGATGAATGAATGGGGTGCATCCCATCTTTCACACACAAAAACCTCACCCACGGGAAGTACGAGGAAGCGCTCCAGTTGGTGGCGTTCAGCCACAAAACATATTACAGGGAGGTCCAGGAGCCTCTGCATTATTGATGAAGCGCTGTGTCCTTTTGAGGGCCCTTCTGCTCCTTTTCTCAGTCCCCTCTTGCTTCCTCTCTCCGATCCTCCCCACCTGAGAAAGGAGCTTGGCGCGGTGCGACAGTAGGCTAGCCAGCCCCACAGTTCTGCGGACACAATAGGGAGAGGCTGGTGAGCAGCTAATGCGGGATGCGGGAAAGCTCTCCTGGAAATCCCACTGGCGCAGCCTGGACTGCTGATCTGCTTTGCTCTAGGGCGCTGGAGGCTGCCTTGGTTCAGCAGCCTCGCACTATAAAAATTATTAGGAGCTCGCACCTGGGCATAAAGGTCTCTGATTACCGTTGTAGCAGGTCACTGCTGCAGGCAGTAGAGTACCTTTGGGGAGACAGAATGCTGTGGCCTCTTATGCATTCTGGGGACAGAGAAATCTACTGGCATGCGAAGATTCCTTGATAACACCCAAGCAGTAGAAGACCTGCGCTTCAAAAGGGAAATGATCCAAAGGTAGAGAAGGAGAACAGTGGTGAGATTTTAGGGGGAGAAAGGAAACAATTCAGGCCCTTGGTCAGGCTTTTCTTTCAAGTGGATAGTTTCAGATAAGGGGCTTTGAAACGCTGTCCCTGCCCTCTCTAGAAACCAGAGGCCGGCTTCCCGATGCGAGAGCTCACTAGAGACTCCTGTGGAGGAAGACAGGAGAAGTCAGGGCAAGAGGTTTCATTTCGCGCTGTCATTTAACCCTGACCTCAGCACCTCCCAGCCTTTCACGCCCTTGCCGGGAGTACCAGACCCTGTAAATTCCTCTGGGTATCTGTCTAGTGTAAGGGGAGAAAAAAAGTCTTTATGAAGCTGAGAGCTTTACAAAGGCCTGCGAAAAGTGGTGTGCTGTGGTTGGGGCTGGGAGTGGGGGTAATCAGTGCCAGAGACTATTTAGGTAACTGATCGCCAACCCCATTCACTGAACACTAAGAATCTGGAGGGAAGCCTGAAGTACGCCACAGAACAGTTCGTAGAAGGGACACCCAGTAGAAATACATTCCTTTGAACACACTGAGGACTGCACCGTCACTGAATTTACCTTCATTTCTGTGTCCCTTTGTTTTGGCTATTTGAGAATTAGGCTATAATATTAGAGGCAATGTTTGGAGAAACCACTGCCTATATGGAGATCAACTAGCACTCCGGTAACTGAATTTTCAACTTGGATGCTCCCAGGACATAAATGTGGGAGACTGTATTTTACATCAAGACCTGTTTGCTTCCTATCTTGAGGCTCAGAAAGCAAAGGATAAATCCTGGAACATGTTGGTTTATTCAGATAGGAAAACAGGTTGGAGGGTGCTCCTCTAACCCCACCCAGAGGGGGAGGGAAACACAGGTGTAACTAGCCAGAACAATCTTTAAGTTAGTAAGGGCTTAGTCAGTAGGAATAAGTGACTAAAGGTGGGAAGTGTATGAAGAATGAAGGCATGCATTTCATGTCATTGCCATGGGCTTGAGACTTCTGTTAGCATCTCTCTGCACATCCTCCTGCTTCCTGCTTCCTTCCATTTAGCTTTGTCCAATTTACCAAATTGAAGCACAGTGCCACAGCTGCACATCCCTGGTGGAGGCTTGCTGGAGCAAACAGCTTTTAATCACAGGTTTGCAGCGTGTTCCCCACTTCCTCCCTATGGTTTCCATTCCCTTCCCCTGTCCTTGAACCCATATTACCATCTCAGGGGCTATATCCACTGAAGGTTAGTTGCATCCAGTGATGTAACACTGTGCTAATCATGGGAGGAGGAGAGCCATACAACAGCTGCCCGGGGAGTCACATAGCTTTAAAGCTGACTTTTCCTTACCCCAAACTGCACAAAAGACAGAATAAATATCCTAATGTCTCCCCAAAGGCAAGCATTTTTCTCCTGTATGATTGTCCTTTATTTTCCAGCATAACCAAATCAATTCAGATATGCAACAGCATCGGTGAGAGATACAAGGGTGCCTGTGCACTCCTGAGCAGTGTGCAGTTCCTGAAAGCTGGTGCTGCGTGCTTAGCTCTGCAGCCTCATCTTCGCCACCTATCTATACTTGATATATTAGGGTTATTTTTATTTAAGCAAGATTTAATATGTTACTTTCCTTAGGAGCTTCAACAACTCAAGGCACTGCAAAGCCTGGGGGGGGGAGGCAGGGGCCAAAAAAGCAAGGCTACAAAGCCAGGCCTTGGCAGCATGATAAACGAGCAGGTGCATTGCACCATTTGAAATGGAATTTGAGATGAAGTTCCACCACATCACTGGCAAAGGGAAGCATCTTTTGCCTAGAAAACCCAACTGACCTCTCTCACTTCCTTCCCTAAAATGTATAAATTTGGAAGCAAAACATAATACTATGTAGGAGGTAAAATTATGACCTTGTTATATAAGCATTCATCTCCCAAACCCACTGCTAAAATGAGCATTGTTATTGTTGATCCTTTCACACATATATCTAACTATATTAAAGCTTTAGGAGTCAGACAAATCCCTTAAATATATAAGGAACTGAGGTCCTAGAAGAGTAACTTATTTATCTAAAAGTAAGAACAGTTTTTCCCTAATGACAAAAGATAAAGTGTAGTTTGCCTTCTGAATCCCTGCATTTTGCCCATGCAGCTTGTGTGTGTGTGTGTGTGTGTATGTGTGTGTGTGTGTGTGTGTGTATGGTGCTACTTAATAGATGTGAACATTAATGAGTTATGGAATCCATAGGGTTCCTGGAAATAATTGCATGTGATTATTAAAGGACAACTATTAATATTGCTTTTGTTTGTTTGTTTGTTTGTTTGTTTTTAAGACAGAGACTCACAATGTAGCCCATGCTGGTCTTCAAATTTCTTCATAGCCCAGGCTGTTCCTTCATTCTTACAACCCTCCCACCTAAGCTTCTGGGGTGCTAGGATCATTGATTTGTTCTATCCTTCCAAGAGGCCATGTATCAACCTCTTTTAAGTGTATCAACCATTTCAGCTAATCCTACCTTCTTCTTTTCCCTCATATGTCAATAAAGAATTGGACAATTCTTTATATCTTTCTTCTAATGATGAACAATTCAGAGTACCCGAGATAAACTTTAGTTTACAGAACATTATTTGCATTTCTCCCAGACCAAACTTTTTTTAGGTGTGACATTGCCAAGATCTCATAATAGGCAGTCAGTTATTTTCCTGTAAATCCCACCTTACTGTTTACCCTGTCTCATGAGTCTAAAGGTTGGGGCCTACCAGGTAAGTGTATCATTTCAGAAATTGTTCACATCACGACATCCCTGGCTCCGCTGATATGGAGGATTCCTTGCTTCACTTACAAAGCCTGGCCCATTTGTCTGGACATGTTTATATTCTTCCACAGCCATCAGATTTCTCCGATTGTGCTAACTCACACATGTTGTGACCTCCGACTTTCTAAATCAGTTACTATGGGTGCTACAGCTTTTCTCAGAACTGGGACCAGAGAGCTGGCAGAAAGAACTCAAGGAAGGTCAGCTTTGTTTTGACCTGTGATTTCAAAATATTCGGTCCATCACGGTTGGGAAGACATGCGGAAGGAAAGCAGGTACCTCAGGATTGGGGTCAGGGACAGTGCAAAGGGGAATGCCACTGCTGGCCATTGTGTCAATGTGCTTATCCCGTGGGTGGTACCACCCATTCTCGTGGTGGATATTTTCCCCTCAATAAATCTTCACTGAAAATCTTGTCGGGAACATACCTACTGATTGGTCTCAACAAATCCCCAAGATGACTCGAAACATAGTCATGCTGACAATGAACGTTAGCCAGCACAGCTAACTCTCGCTCTCTTGGGCTCACATAAGTAAGGAAACACTTCTTTAGCATCTGCTCCAAAGTGGCATGCAGTTAATTCTACTCTGTTTTGCAGAGATTTCTGATCAGCTACAGTTTTCTCTTTGCTTATCATAGTTCTGTATTTAGAGATTATTGTTTTCTTGTTGCCCATAGTAACATAGATATCATAACACATTTGTGGGGTTTCAATTACAAAAAGAAAGTTTTGTTTCTAATACGTGCTTTTGCCACACCTGTATTCTAAACTATCTACTGAGAAGTACCTCAAGTATTTTAAAGGAACTGACTTAAGGGAAACCATTTAAACTTTAAAATCTTAAAGCAACACACATGATTCTTCTTGCCCAATTCTCTTTCCTACTTGAATTTCTAGGCTCTAAATAATGCCTCATATACCCAGACTAATCCACTTTTGCCTTGTCCTTTGGTGTGGTTCATTATGCTTTTGTGATATTTCTTGATGGTCCTTTTTCATAGGCCTAACCCATTTCCTGCTTCCTCTTCCATGCTCAGCATTATGTCACCAACATCGTTGTAACATGCAGTCACTTTCATGAGTTTATAAAAGCCACCCCTCTACTCCACAAATAATGCAGTGTAAACTCCTCCAGATGTCATGATCCGAACCTCAAATCACTCTCTTCCTTCAGACTTAATTGGTTTGCATCTTCTAAAATATTCGGGATATTTCGTTTTCCCTGCTTTTGATTATGTCAGAATATTTCCATCAAATGGTTCTCATTTTCTTGCTCATTTTGTGATCACAACAAAATTAGTGCTTATCCTGTGAAGATCTTTATGTGAAACAAATGGATCTAAATATGCCTCCCTTTCAGAGTTGTTCCAAAACTCGTTCTAAAACTGCATGACATTTATTTATTAATTGCCACCATGACATTGTGCTAAGTGTTCAAATGTTGCTCAAAGTTCAAATGTTGACATCCAAAGCTGCTGCTGGGAGCAGGTTCTTACATTTCTGATCCTAGCAACTAGGCTACTGATACAGGGTGATTGCTATCAGTTCACCCTGAGTCACAGAGTAATCTCTGAGCCAACCTAAGCTACAGAGTCAGTCCCTGCCTCAAAAAATAATACTTACATGCACTCCTACATACATACATGTATGCATGCATGCATGCATGCATATATACATACAAAGAAGATATCCTGAACTATATAGTGGTGTAACAAACGGTGAAGATTTGGAGAAGGGGTTAATTCAAAGGGCCTCATACATACGCATAGTACAACAACAGGAGTATTAGCAAGCTCTTGTGTGTTCCTTTTCACACATGTGAGAATGGAGATCCCTATAAAACCCACTTCAGACATTTATCTACACCACCTATATCTCATCCTCTAGACTGTAGCAGTAAAGTGATTATTCTTCATAAGCCACCCTGTATATGAGTCTCTGTTTAAGCAGACAAGGCTTAAGTGAAACACCAAACCATGGGCAAACAAATTATGCACCATAGTCTCTAGAACATATAAGACAGGCCCTTGGAATACACATTTTAGTGAGCATCCCTAATGTAACCAGGAGCTGTTTGTCACAACAGTTGCTCCTCAGCTCAGCCAGATCAGTATGGCGTTCAGGGTGGGGCTGTACCACAGGCTCTTCCACCGTATAGAGAGCGGGAACACTGTCTTTCTGGAGGACTGTGCTTCAGAAACTAAACTATACAACACAAAAAAAAAAACAAACAAAAAGCTGTGTGATAGCTATGAGCTGGATCCACCAAGTCCTTTTTGCCATGGCTAGAGTCTTTCACCAGAAAAGCACATGTATGAATGACAGAGATTCTCTAGCTCCCTATGGAGATCATTTGAGTCCCTATGGAGATCATCAGGTGTTGCTGCTCAGTGTACTTGGAGCTTTAAGTTTATGGAACTTTTATAATCATGACCTCTTGATTACAAAAGCAGAGGTAAAACATGTCTGTACTTATTACCCTTATTAAACATTAAGATAGTAAATATAAAACCAAGCTTCCTGTCCACTCTTTTGGATTGCATCTTCTTTTTTTTCTTTTGAAGCAGTTTTCTTTTCTTTTTCTTTTTCTTTTTTTAAATTTTATAATTAATTTAATTTTACATACCAGCCATGGATTCCCCTGTCCTCCCTCCCCCCCCCCCCCTTTCCCCCCCCCCAATCCCCCCCCCATTCCCACCTACTCCAAGGATTGCATCTTCTAACAAGAAGCTCATGCTATAACTTTTCTGAAGATATTTGTATTTTTAGAATATTTATATTGTTATTATTTTTAATCATGTGTAAGAATGTGTGTCTGTGTGTAGATATGTGTACATCAGTGCAGATACCTCTGAAGGTCAGAGACATGGGGTCCTGTAGAGCTGGAATTATAGGTAGCTGTGAGCTTCCCTTCCTGAGTTCTGGGAACACGAATTGGGTCCGCTTGACCACAGAACCATCTCTGTATTCCCCTACTTGATTTTCTGTTGTGATATCTATATGTACCAAGAAGAACGTTGAATCACAATTAGTGCTGTGAGACTAACTAAAATATTTAGATAAGCTTTAATTATTATATGAATATTGTTCTCATGGTTTGCTCAAGTTGTCTTAGCTAGATCTACTTCATACATTTTCATTACTCTATAGTATTGAGAATAACACATGTATTATAATTTGTGCTTCCCATTCTTGTTAATGGACATTTCAATTTCCCAGTATGAAATTTGATGTAACAATGTTACTACACATTTCATTATGCAAGTACCTAATATTATCTTAAGTGTGTCTAGAATTGAAATGGCATAGCCATTTTGGTCCTCAACTTTCTTTCTTTCTTCCTTCCTTTCTTTCTTTTCTTCCTTCCTTCCTTCCTTCCTTCCTTCCTTCCTTCTTTCCTTTCCTTTTTCTTTTTCTTTTTTAAATACATTCTTCTCTCATACAATATGTCCTGACCATGGTTTCTCCTCCTTCTACTACTTAAACCCCCCTCCCCAACTCCCTCTCTCCCAGATCCACTCCCTCTCCATTGATCTTCAGCTTTATATTGCTGTGACAAACTGCTTAAGAAAATCAGTATGAAGGAGAAAAAAAAAACTATTTTGGTTCAAAGTTTCATAGCTGAGTCTACTTTTTCAGGCTGTAGGTGTGACATACATTATGGAGATAGATTGCTGTAGCTAGAGTTTTCCTGCCTGGTCCACAGTCAGGACTAATCTCTCTCACCTGCCAGTCCCACAGCCGCTCAGACCCAACCAAGTAAACACAGAGACTTATATTGTTTATAAACTGTATGGCCGTGGCAGGCTTCTTGCTAACTGTCCTTATAGCTTAAATTAATCCATTTCTATAAATCTATACCTTGCCACATGGCTCGTGGCTTACCGGCATCTTTACATGCTTCTTGTCCTGGCGGTGGCTGGCAGAGACTCCCTCCGCCTTCCTGTTTTTTTAATTCTCTCTGTTAGTCCTGCCTATACTTCCTGCCTAGCCACTGGCCAATCAGTGTTTTATTAGCAACACATTTGCCATACAGAACATCCCACAGCAGATTGCATCACAGTAAATGCTACTCCATTTTAGCCAGGAAAGAAACTAATCAGTAGACAGAGAGCTGGGAAAACACACCCACATCATGCCCACTGTGAGCTGCTTCCTCCAATTAGGCCCTCTTACCCTCAGGTTCCCTTAACTCTCATAGTTAACTCTGCATAGACCTTTCAACTCTGAAGGCTTCAGTGGGATACGACATTAGTTAGATGAGAGCCTTCATGATCCAATCCACAGCTCCACCTCTGAATGCTTTTGCTTTGAAGAAGAATTATTAAAACATGACTTTGGTGACATTTCAAGCCCTAATTTATAACATTACTTCTGTCCTTTTTAATTTTTAGATGTTTATTTATTTTAATTTTTAAGAATTTCACATGCAGGAAATGTTTTTACATCATTTCTACCCCTCTCATCTTCTCTGTTCCCTGTTCCTTTTCCAATCCATGACCTCTTGTTCTATAATTATTATCAATGCACATATATGTGTGTATATATATGTGTGTGTATACATACATATATATGTATACATATTGTTTTTAATTAGGATTTCAACTTAAATAGTTATTTTCTAAATAGTGAATAAGCATATTTGGATAGTGGCTACTGTCCTGGATGCATCAGATATAAAATAAATTCATCATCATAGACTGTTATGTCAATAATTATTAGTATAAATAAAGTGATCAGAAATTTTAAAATGAATGAATTAATGAAGGGGTTCATAGGAATCCTTAATTGTTTCAATTCATTGTTT
Organism: Peromyscus aztecus; assembly: GCA_902168405.1. NCBI lineage: Eukaryota > Metazoa > Chordata > Mammalia > Rodentia > Cricetidae > Peromyscus > Peromyscus aztecus. The sequence continues at coordinate 48,817 of CABHPQ010167885.1, read as the reverse complement.
TAAATAGACAGATGACAATCATTTAGAATGTGTTCATGATCATGTTAGTAAGAATAAATTTATAACTTTTTAAGCTTTAGCATGTAAAATGTAATCTCAGCCCAATCAAGAAGATAACCACTGATCACAAGTACCACGAAAACCAAGATAAACATGAAAGTTTATTTCCTTATTCTCCTCTTGATTGAAATAGATTATTTCCTCATATAATATATTGTGATTATTATTTCCCCTCCTTCTACTCTTTTAAGTTCCTACTCACCCTCTCTCGCCATCCTATCTACCTTTCTGTCTCTCATCAGAAAAAAAATGGTTTCTAAGGGTTAATAATAAAATCAAATTAAATGAAACATAATAAGGTGAAAAGAAAACTACACATTGGAATAGAACAAAATAAACAACCAGAAGAAAAAGTCCTAGAAAATACACAAGAAACAGATATGGACACAGAAACCCACACAATCACACTCATGAGTTCCATAAAAAACACTAAACTGTAACCCATAATATATACACACAGGACATGTAGGATAAAAAGAGAATAAAATAAATAAATAAAATGTGTGCAAATGGAATAAAATAAAAATTAAAAATAGGATAAAAATACATACAACAAAAATACAACAAAAAACCCTGACAGGGAATCTCTAACAATGCTATAGACCTCAGAAGACTTCATTTTCTATTGGATACCTACTCCTGGGCCTGTAGCCTACTCTTAGGAGTGGTTTCTTTCCCCAGATGTTCCAAAGGAGAAAACTAGATTTTCAAGTGGCTATGACTTGGAGATAGCTTCTGGATTAGGGATGGGGACATGGTTCCACTTCTCCTTTCAGCTTTAGGACACCATCTGGTGCAGACCCTTGCAGGCTCAGTGAATGCTATCTCAGTGACTGTGAGTTGATATGGGCATCACAGGCCTGTTGATTCAGAGTCTTGTTTCCTTAGGGTCCTGCATCCCTTCTCACTCTTAAACTCTTCCACCTCCTTTTTCACATGGTTCCCTGAGCCCTGAGGGGAGGGATATGATGTAAGGAATTTAAGACTGATTGTTCCAAGGTCTCTCAGTCTGTGCATATTATCTGGCTGTGGGTCTCTGTATTTTTTACCACCTGCTGCAGGAGGAAGCTTCTCTGATGACGGCTGAGCGTGGCACTTACCGACGAGTACAGCAGAATATCATTGGGATTCATTCCATTGTTTTTATTATTATTCTTTTTAGACCAGTAGTCTTTGGTTTTACCTTAGGGACCAGGCTATTTAGTATTTGGTTGGATCTTGTTCCACCAGGCAGTGTCAGGTATGGGTTCCATCTTGTGGAGTGGGCGTTAAATCAAATCAGATATTGGTTGATTACTCCTACAAATTTGAGCCGCCACCACACTAGTATATTGTGCAGGCAGGACACCATTGTAGATCAAAGGGTTTGTGGCTGGGTTGTTGTCTTCATTTCTCCTTTGCTAGTGTGCATAGTACATCCCCACACCAAAGACCCTAGCAAGAAAGGGTGAAGGCTCTCTGTAAGCTCCAGCCCAACCGCTCTATGTTCAATGAGTTGTGTAGTGGTGTCTTACGACCTTGTAATCAGTGTGTGGAAAGCAATCTAAAGTTTTTGTAAGCAGCCTGGTTTGATTGAGGGTACCCATTGGACCAATTTGGCCAACATCTTAAACATATGTTAAATCTATCCTGGTACTGGTAGCATCCATTTGGTGACAAGACAAGACCATTTGAAGCTCTGTCTCCCCATTATTTGGCAGTCTCTTCTAGATTGCCTTTGTATATGTACATATTTTAGGAAGCATCTATTGTATGTATGGAAGTTCCATATGAAGCTAAAAATTATTTTTTAATGTTATTGTATTGTAATTTTGATGATATTTGCATAGAATTTGTAGATTGAATTTGAAATGGCTGTTTTTACTATGTTTATCCTACTTATCTATGAACATAGCAGTTCTTTCCATCTTCTGATATATTCCTCAATTTTTTCTTCATTGTCTTAAAGCTTTTATCACATAAGTCTTTTACTTGCTTGGTTAGAGTTACCTCAAGATATTTTGTATTATTTGAGACTGTTGTGAAATGTGTTGTTTTCCTGATTTCTCTGCCAGTAATTTGTATATGAGAAGGCTACTGACTTTTTTAAAACTAATTTTGTATCCTGATACTTTGCTGAAAGTGTTCATCAGCTGTAGGAGATTTTGTTGTAATTTTTAAGACACACAAATATTTTTATTATATCAACTGTAAATACAGATACCTTGAAGTCTTCCTGTTTTTTTTTGTTTTTTTTTTTTTTTTTTTTTTTTTTTTTTTTTTTGTATCCCCTTGATCTCTTCAGTTGTTTTATTGCTCTAGCTAGGACTTCAAGTACTATACTGAGTAGGTATGGAGAGAGTGAGCAATTGTGTCTTGTTCTTGATTTTAGATCTTTAAATCTTTGTCCATTTAAGGTGATGCTGGCCATGCACTTGCTGTAAAGTGCCTTTATTATGTTGAGGTATGTACTTGGTATCTGTGACTTTTTTCATGAAGGGGTATTGGATTTTGGCAAAGACTTCTCTGAGTCTAAAGAGATGATCAAGTGGTTTGTGTCTTTCAGTTTGTTTATTTGATAGATTACATTTACTGATTTATATATGTTGAACCACTCCTGTATTTCTGGGATGAAGAATACTTGATCATAGTGGATCAAGTATTTTTGATTAGTTTTTGGATTTGGTTTACAAGTGTTTTATTGAGAAATCTTTCATGTATATTCATAAGTGAAGTTGGTCTATAGTTCTCTTTCTGTGCTGTGTCTTTGTTGTTTCCAAATCAGTGTAACTGTTCCTCTTAAAATAAATTGGGTAATATTCCTTATGTTTCTATTTTGTAGAATAATTTGAGGAGTATTGATGCCAATTCTTTGAAATTCTGGTAAAATTATGTGTTAAAACATCTGTCCTTGAACTTGTTTTATTGGTAGATTTTAACTGCTGCTTCTATTTCACTGGGGGATATAGATCTATTTAAATTGCTTATCAAATCTTGATTTAACTTTGGTAAGTGGTATGTATCACATAAAAAATTATCCATTATTTTAGATTTTCCCAAATGATGGAGAATGGGTTTTTTTTAATTTATCTTTATGATTCTATGGATTTTCTCAGTGTCTGTTGTTATGTCCTCCTTTTTATCTCTAATTTTGTTAATCTGGAACTTCTCAATCTGCCTTTTAGTTAACCTGGCTTTGGATTTGTCAATCTTACTGATATTTTTTCAAAGAACCTCATATTTGTTTCCTTGATCCTTTGTATCATTTTTTGTTTCTATTTATTCAATTTATGCCCCAAGTTTAATTATTTATTTCCATCTCATCCTTTTTGGTATGATTTTTTCTTTTTTGTTTTGGAGCTTTCAACCATGCTGTTAAGTTACTAGTATCTTCAATTACATCATATAGTAGTCACTTAGTTGTTGGAACTGTCCTCTTAAAACCTCTTTCTTTGTGATCCATAAGTTTCCATATGTTAAAAAGCAATTTTCATTCAATTCTAGAAAGTCTTTTACTTTTTTTTTTTAACTTCTGTCTTGGCCCATTTCTCATTCAGTGTAAGTTCTTCAGTTTTCATAAGTGTAAGCTTTCTTTTGTTTCTGTTGCTGATGTCCAAGTTTAATTCATGATGGCCAGATAGAATGAATGTTGTTATTTCAATTTTTTGTATCTGTTGAGATTTGCTTTGTGTCCAAATATGTTTCCAGTTTTGGAGAAAGTTCCTTGATGTGCTGAGAAAAAGTTATAATCTTTGGTGTTTGGTTGAAAAATTTTGTAAATACCTTTTGGGTCCTTCAGTTTGCTCCAGAAATTCTCTGTTTAGTTTTTGTCTGGATGAGTTGTTTATTGATGAGATTGACGTATTTGGAAATCTCTCACTGTCAACATTTAAGGATCACTATGTGATTTAAACTGTAAGAGTGTTTCTTTTATGATCTTTGGGTACTCTTGTTTGTTTGGTGCATAGGTGTTAAGAATTGCAATGTATTCTTAGGGGACTTTTTCCTTTCATGACTATCTTATATCATTCCCTATCTCTTCTGATTAGTTTTGGTTTAAAGTTTATTTTGTCAGGTATTGAAATGGCTAGACCTGTTTTCTTCTTAGATCTATTTGCTTGGAGTATCTTTTTCCAACTCTTTACTGTGAGATAATAATGTCTATCCTTTATGTTGAGATACATTTCTTGGAGGCAGCAGAAGAATGGATCCTGTTTTCATGTATGGTTTGTTAGTATATGTCCTCTTTTTTTTCATTTAATTAATATTTTTTCCATTTATTTTACATATCCACCACAGTTTCCCCTTCCTCCTCTCCTCCAGTTCCTTTCCCCGAGTCCTATATAACACACTCCCCACGCACTCCCCCTCCATATCCACTCAGAAAGGGGCAGGACTCCCATGGGCTTGAACAAAGCATAACACATCAAATTGAGGTCGGACCAAAGCTCCTCCTACTGCATCAAGGCTGGGCAAGGTATTGCAGTATGGGGAGAATGTTCCCAAAAGCCAGCTTAGTACCAGGGGCAGGTCCTGATCTTACTGCTATGAGCCTTACAAACAAACCAAGCTATGATGTAGGGGTGGTTGTCTGTACCCTGAAGCACCGCCCCTAGTAGGTTGCAGGTAACTGCTAGATATCTGCCCTCTCCCCCGGGGCATTGCCAAGACAAGGACCCCTTAATCCCTGGGATGAGTAAGTGTTTACTCTCTCTTGGCTACCTTGAGGTCGTGGATACTGGTGCTGCAGATCAAGGCAGAGTTCTCCAGAGAAGCACATTGGACTTCACTCCACCACTCCTGGATCTCTGTCACACACATACAGAGGGCCTAGGTCAGTTCATGCAGGTTCCCTAACTGTTGGTCCAGAATCCATGAGCTCTCATGAGCTCAGGTCAGCTGTCTCTGTAAGTTCCCTACTCCTGACTTTGATCCTTCTGGCTCATGCAATCCCTCCTCCCTTTCTTCAGGAGGACTACCAGAGCACAGCACAGCACTTGGCTGAGGATCTCTGTATCTGCTTCCATCAGTTACTGGTTAAAGGCTCTCTGATGACAATCACCAATCTGATTACAGTAGATGGCCAGTTCAGGCACCTTCTCCACTATTGCTAGGAGTCTTAGGTGGGGTTATCCTTGTGGATTCCTGTGGAGTTTCCCTGGCACCCGGTTTCTCTCCTAACCCAAAATGACACCCACATCAAAATGTCTCTTTCTTTACTCTCCCTCTCTGTCCTACCCTCAACCCTCCTTGCTCTACCAGCCCATTCTTACATCCCCACAACCCTGACCCCCCAATTTACCCAGGAGAACTCTTTTGTTTCCCCTTCCCAGGGAAATCCATGCATCCCTCTTTGGTCCTCTTTGTTATCTAACCTCTCTGGAGCTGTGATTTATAGGTTGGTTGTCCTGTACTTTACTCCTGATATCCACTTATGAGTGAGTACATACCATGTTTATCTTTCTGGGCCTGGTTACCTCACTCAGAATGATTTTTTTCTAGTTCCATCCATTTGTCAACAAATTTAATGAGGTAATTTTTTTAACCACTGAGTAATACTACATTGTGTAAATGTACCACACCCTTGTCCATTCTTTGGTTAAGGGGCATCTTGTTTTGTTTTTTTTTTTCCAGGTTCTGTCTATTACAAATAATGCTTGCTCTGAGCAGAGTTGAGCAAGTGTTCTTGTGCTATGATTGATCATCCTTTGGGTATATGCCCAAGATTGGTATAGCTGGATCTTGAGGTAGAATTGATTCCCATTTTTCTGAGAAACTGACATATTGATTTCCAAAGTGGTTGTACAAGTTTGCACTCCCACCAGCAGTGGAGGAGAGTTCCCCTTGCTCCACATCCACTCCAACATATGCTGTCATCAGTGTTTTTGATCTTAGCTATTCTGACAGGTGTAAGATAGTATTTCAGAGTCATTTTGATTTGCATTTCCTTGATGACTAAGGGTGTTGAACAATTCTTTAAGTGCATTTCAGCCATTTCAGATTCTTCTGTTGAGAATTCTGTTTAGATCTGTAGTCCATTTTTCAATTGGATTATTAGATATTTTGAGGTCTAGTTTCTTGAGTTTTTTATCAATTTTGGAGATCAGCCCTGTGTCAGATGTGGGGTTGGTGAAGATCTTTTCCCATTTTGTAGGCTTTCATTTTGTCTTATTAACAATGTTCTTTGCCTTACAGAAACTTTTCAGTTTCAAAAGTACCCATTTATTAACTGCAGATCTCAGTGTCTGTGCTAATGGTGTTATATTCAGAAAGTAGTCTGTGCCAATGCATTCAAAGCTATGTCCCACTTCACTTTCTCTCTCTTTCTCTCTCTCTCTCTCTCTCTCTCTCTCTCTCTCTCTCTCTCTCTCTCTCTCTCTCTTTCTCTCTCTCTCTGTATTTTTGAGACAGGGTTTCTCTGTGTAGCTTTGCACCTTTCCTGGAACTCACTCTGTAGCCCAGGCTGGCCTCGAACTCACAAAGATCTGCCTGCCTATGCCTCCCAAGTGCTGGGATTAAAGGCATGCACCACCATCGCACAGCTCCCACTTTCTCTTCTATCAGGTTCACTGTAACTGGATTTATGTTGAGGTCTTTGATCCACTTGGACCTTAGTACTTTTCAGGATGATTGATATGGGTCTGTTTGAATTCTTCTACATGCTGACATCCAGTTATGCCAGCAGTATTTGTTGATTCTTTTTTCCATTATATAATTTTGACTTCTTTGTAAAAATTTAGGTGTTCATAGGTGTGTGGATTTATGTCAGGGTCTTTGGCTTCTATTGATCCACATGTCTATTTTTATGCCAATCCCAAGCTGTTTTTATTACTGTATTACTATTTCATTTTATACTACTACAGAGCTAGTAAAGCTTGAAGTCAGGGATGGTGATACCTCCTGAAGTTCCTTTATTGTACAGAATTGTTTTAGCTATCCAGAGTTTTTTGTTTTTCCATATGAAGTTGAGTATTGTTCTTTCCAGGTCTGTGAAGAATTGTGTTGGGATTTTGATGGGGATTGCATTGAATCTGTAGATTGCTTATGGGAAGATTGTCATTTTTACTATGTTAATCCTACCTATCCATGAACATAAGACATCTTTCCATTTTCTGATATCTTCTTCAATTGTCTATGTCTTTTTACTGGGGAATTGAGACCACTGATTTTAATAGATATCAATGATCAGTGTTTGTTGATTCCTATTATTTTGTTGTTATGGTGGTGGTGGTGGCAGTGGTGATGGTAGAGTGTGTGCTTCTCCTCTCTTTTGTTTTGATGGTCTGGTACTATTTTTCTCCTGTGTTTTCTTGGGTGTATTTAACCTCTTTATAGAGATTTCTTCTATTGCTTCCTGTAGAGCTGGATTTGTAGATCGATGTTGCTTAAACTTAGCTTTATCGTGGAATGTGTTGTTCTTTCCATCTACTGTGATTGAAAGATGTTTTTTCTTGTTATAGTAGTGTGGGTTGTTTACCTGTCATCTCTTAGAGTTGGTAGAACATTTGTTTAGGCCTTTCCTATTTTAAGAGTTTCAATTGAGAAGTCAAGTATTATTCTAATTGGTTTGCTTTTATACGTTACTTGGTAATTTTCCCTTCAGCTTTTAATATTATTTCTTTGTCCTGCAAATTTAGTGTTTTGATTGTTATGTGCTCAGGGAAATTTCTTTTCTGGTTCGGCCTCTTTGGTCTTCTGTACCCTTATTATACCTTAATAGGTACCCATTTCTTTAGGTTAGGGTAATTTTCTTCTATGATTTTGTTGAAAGTATTTTCTGTGCCTTTTACTTGGTGGTTTTTCTCCTTCCTTTATTCCTATTATTCATAGATTTGGCTTTTTCATAGTTTCCCAGATTTCCTGAGTGAGGATTATTTTAGATTTAACAAATTCTTTGACAGAGGTATCCATTATCTCCATTCCAACTTCAATGACTCTTTCCTCACTTGCATTTTGTTGGTGAGGCTTGACTTTAAGATTACTGTTGAAGTTCTTAAAGTTATCATTTCCAGATTTTCCACAGATTGGGTTTTCTTTATTGATTCAGTTTTGACTTCCAGACCTTGAACTGTTTTATTCACTTTATTCCACTTTTATTTGCATTTGTATAGATTTCTTAAGCCATTTGGTCATTACCTCTTTAAGGAACTCTCATATTCATAAAAGCTGTTTTATTGATCTTTGCCTTGTACTTCAACTATGTTTAAATTCTCAGGGCCTACTGTGGTAGGTTTGCTAGTCTGCAGTGGAGATATATTGTCCTGCTGGTTGTTGATTGGGTTTTCATGCTGGCTTCTATGCATCTTTCTTTGGGAAGATTGTATTTCTATATGCTGATACCAAGTCTTGTCTTCATTGGTTTGGTGTTTTGTTGATTTGTTTCTGTTGCCATCTTTGGTTCCAAGGAGGGTACATTAGCTGTGTTTCCTGGAAAGAAATTTTTTATGGAGAATCCTGCTATGTCTGGCCACTTGGTTTGTGTAAAATGTGTTTGTGAACATATGTTGCTGACAGAAACTGAGATGGGTGGGGTTGGACTGTCAGTTGAGGGCATCCACAGGATGGAGGAAAGCTGGATATTCTACCAGAATCTGCTAAGTCCTGTGGGAATGGGAAAAAAGAATGAGGAGTGGCCACACAGACAGTCTGCTACAGAGCTGGGGATTCAACTGGAGAACTGGATTTGGAGGAAAAGAGAGAAAGTGAAGATCTGAAGCTTGCCTGCATGCTTCAACAGCCTACTTGCTTCTTTGGATGTCTTGGCTGGTGAGTTCCCAGGGAATTCCAGCTAGTGTTGGGGCTGGAGATAATTTTGGGGAACACAATACCACCACACCAGACCCTTAGGACACTGAAGCAGGAGGGTCTCAATTGTGGTGACCAATTTGGTGGACCAAGAAGCTGGAGAAGTTGTGCTTATATCCCTAGGAAATGGAGGCAGAGAGCAGGAGGCCATAGCTGGCTGTCTGCTACAGAGTTGGGGGTGAGAGTGGGGATTGAATTTGCAAGGAAGGAGGGAGGGGTATAGATCTGTACTTTGCCTACCTGTTTCCCTTAAAAGTTTATTATTGATGAGTCATTTATACTCACCAAAATTACTATATAATCTTTCAAGAGAAGGTATGCAATAAATAAGACTCCACCAGCGATGAGATGACAAATTTATAAAAGATGCAGTTATATGAAGAGCTAAATTCATTCATTCTTTTAAAAACTAAATTTCAATTGACATTAGTAGTCATTAAAATAGTTATTGCTTTAAAAATTTCAAACATGACTCTTAAATATTTACCATTTTTATTTTTGTTTTGTCAAAACCAGAGCCTGGAACATACTCTGTATTACTGATCTGTGCTCCAACCTTCATGTTTTTCTTATAGAAAAGAAGGCCTACCTCTGGTGCAAATTGGTCACCACAATTGAGACCCTCCTGCTTCAGTGTCCTAAGGGTCTGGTGTGGTGGTATTGTGTTCCCCAAAATATTGTGTACTTTAATAAACTTATCTGGGGTCAGAGACAGAACAGCCACAATATTAAACATGAGGATAGGCAGTGGTAGCATACGCCTTTAATCCTAGCATTCCAGAGGCAGAAATCCATGTGTTCAAGGATACACCCAAGCATGGTGACCCACGCCTTTAATCCCAGAAAGCGAGCCTTAATCCCAGGGAGTGGTGGTAGAAAGCAGAAAGGTATATAAGGCGTGAGGACCAGAAACTAGACGCATTTGCCCTGGAGAGGCATTTGCCCTGGAGAGGCATTTGCCCTGGAGAAGCATTGGGCTGGTTAAGCATTCAGGCTTCTAGCAGCAGTTCAGCTGAGACCCATTCTGAATGAAGACTCAGAGGCCTCCAGTCTGAGGAAACAAGACCAGCTGAGGATCCGATGAGGTGAGATAGCTGTGGCTTGTTCTATTTCTCTGACCTTCCAACATTTACCCCAATACCTGGCTCGGGTTTGATTTTATTAATAAGAACTTTTAAGATTCATGCTACAGTCTGGAGTAATAGAAAGGTATCAAGACACCTTGACACATTCTTCATAACAGTCCAAAAGCAGAACCAATCCAATGTCAGCTGATGATGCCCATATAAATAAAATATAGTGTATTACATGCCAGAGAATTTTGTTCAGTCTTGAAATGGAGTGAAATTCTGATACTTGTTATAATATAGAAATACTATGCTAAGTGAAATATATAAGACAGGTGTTGTATGATTCTATTTACTAAAATGTTTAGAGTAAAATAATTCCTGAACAGCAATAAAATGATGACAGTAAATGGATGAGGATGCTAGAGGATTTTTACCTAGTGATATAGCCTCACAATTTGGGATAATTGAAAGAATCTACTGATGGCTATACAACCACATAAGTGTAATCAATGTCAGCAATGTATGCTGCTAACAGGAATGAGTTTCATGCTAAAGTTGCGTGCTTTTCTGGAACAACAAACAATTTTGTCAAAAAATTACCATGTGCTCATTTTCCTTTAGGAAAATTTCTATTCTAATACATTCTCTCAAAGCCTTTTAAAATGTTGATTTTAGACAGGCACAATAATCACCCTACCTACTAATATCAGGATAAATACATTAAGTCAATTGTGGTTTTTATGGACAAGGAAACACATACAATCTGCTCTTTGAGACCAACAGGACTAAAGAAGCACATTCAGCAGCAAGAATAAACTGAATCGAGAGGTTATGCCTCTGGATACAAAAATGAATGAAGTCAGATGGAGGTTTCAGAATGAAAAGACGTTTGGGGATGAAACAAATGCAAACTTAGGTGTAGTGAAGTAACCCTGAAGGCCCAGGAGAACTTCCTGTTGGGTCTGATACAAAGTGCCAATAAGGCAATGCCTTAGCCACCTGCCCAAGCAAGCTGGCAGATCAAAGATGACTATGATCAAATGGGATTACTGCACTGACACAAATGTATGCGGATATCGGGAATTGCAGATTATGGCGCATCTGCTCCTTTGCTCACCTCTGAAGTGGTGGGAGCAGGATATGACAAGCATGGATTGTGTGTCAATATAATAACCCTGTGCTTGTTGCTGGAGATTTCAATGCTGCAGTGACATCCACCCTTCTTGACTTTCCCATCTTAGTTTAATGATTCACATTTTTACAACATTGCTCCAATTCACCCTATTTCCAGAATCTTGCTTTCCCAGATAATGATATAATATAAAACTCTCTGAGATCAATTATCCTTTGTACGCTACACAGCAATAGCACTACCCACATGTCAGGCAAAGGACATGAGGTAGTGAGACCTGGGAGAACAGAGATGATAAATGAGGTGGACTAAAATCTCATGCAATAGCCAACTTTACAATTTATACTCTGAGGGTTAAGAGGAGTCACATGAGTAGAGTATATCATCACAAGGGCAAGCCACAAGTGGAGTACAAGATGCACATGACAGGCTGACCTGCCTGCAACAAAAAAAAGGATTGATCCATAGAGGCATGTAAACAAATAACAACAGTCAGTCTATGTATGAATAATCTGAAGTAAACTCACTCCTGTCTGCTACACATGGAAGGTACACAAAAGAACATTCTAAGAAAATTTTGAAGAAACTGAGGTCACAAGACTTTTGTTTCCTTGGCGTTTTTTCACAAGCACTCAAAATTCTCCTCACAGGACTTCATTCTTGGACTGTGTTCTGACAACGCAGGTGTATTATTTTTCCAGTTGAAAAACACAGTGGGTGGACTTTGTTACTATTATTTTTTCTTGATATCAGACTCTTTCTATAGAATTAAATAGGCTTGAGAAGCACAAGAAGATGGCAAGGAGTTCCTAACTTTATTAACTTCTTATAACAATCTCCTTACTAGAAAACAAAATCAGTCTCACTGAGTATTGTGCAGTGTTTGGGGAGAAAGGAAGGTGTATTAAAGTGCTTTGGTGTATCAAAGAACGAATGCTTGCTTGTCTAGAATATGTCTAGAACTACACCTTGAGGTGATGTACCAGTGAATAACATTTTATATGTTGCCTTAGTTTATAGGACTAGAGTTTCAGTATCTAGCTTGTGCCTCCTCAACATCATCACTTAAATTAGCATGTTTGGGCATGTGAGTTAGGCAATTTTATTAATTTTACGTGGTATAAGTGATTCTAGGAAGAGGCAGATAGTATTATCAATATCTTTACTACAGAGCAGTCATACTCAAACCTGAGCAGCTCCCCACTGATATAGATATTTCTTAAAACTTTGGGATTGAAAACATTTCTTCATTATACTACTATCATTTTCATAAAGTAAAATCACAAGCAATAAACAATGAAAGAGGTACTGCCTGGATCCTCAGTCTATTTGTAGTGAATTGAATATGTTTATTCAACAAAAATTTTGAAGAAAAATTATGTTCGGTCTACATTTGATAAACAATCTATTCAAAATGTCATATTTCCTGATCACTTTATTTGAGTTTTGTACTTTAGTATCAATCCTTGGTTTTATCTGATCCTTCTCACTCTCTCCCACTCACATACTCTACATTAAACATATTGAGCCACAACCTATGTTTGGGAGATTTTATCTCCCTCATGATTGGGAATCTGTGAAATTTTCAAATTGTATCTAGGACATGTTTCTTTGCTTTTCTCTGTCCTCTTTAAAATCTCTGGAAGCAAGCTCTAAAAGTTCCTCTAATCACGGCTTGAACTTTTATGACATACCCTCCATTTCTGTAATTTTTGGGCTCTCCTTGAATAATCTAATAAAATGTATGAATCTCACCAACCCTTGAACCCAGCTTTGCTTCTCACCTAATTTCTTGACTTGGCTGAACTTTTATATTTTGAAATTCTTTACACATCTTTCCAAGGCCCTGGTTTTATTTATTTTTTCGAAAAAAATGACTTAACTATATTTATTCTGTATTTATCTTGTTAATGGACTGCTAACACCCACAGAAATATGGCTATCTAGTTCAGTGTTTTCCTTATTGTTAACAGAGTGATTTATGTGTGGATGTTATTCAAAAAATGAGTTGAATGATTATGTGGTAATATATATATAAAACTTATCACCACTCTGTTATTTCATATTTTCCCTTGCAGTAGTGTAACCCAATCCTTTGTTACATTCTTTGTTTTCTTTTTTCTTGAAAGCTAATATATTTAATGTCAGACGTGCATATCAAATATTTCTGTAGGTCACAAGACGGAACCAGAAGCTATGCTTTCTCATCATGTTGTTTTTAAAGGACTTAAACCTAATAGGAAATCATTGACTTCCCCTAGAGCTAAGACTTCTGGAGAACAGGAAGCACGTATCATTTCTATTTGTAACCTCTGCACACAGGACAGTGTCTGGCACACAGGTGATAATTAAATTCTTATCTTTGTTGCGTGGATGACTGGTTTTCTGCATTATTGGATGTTTTGAGCACTGTGGCCAATGTTACAGCTACTATATCCTAACAGCAAAGTTCTACAGTTTTCTTCTAGGAAAAATAAAAGGGAAAAATACAAAGGTGTCTAACCCTCTGGCAGTCCCTAGTGACCCTTTGAATAAAGAGAAAAAAGTACTCTGAGAGCTGAATAATCAGATTTTTAATGCTGAGAATAAACTCATCCACATTGGTATAGGAAACATAATAGATAATTGGAATATAATTACTACATGAATATAGTTGATGAAAACAGAGGTCATGAGTTAAAAAGACAGTATGGAAGAAGTATATGAGAAAGTTTGGAAGGAGGAAAACAAAGGTGAAAATTATATAATTATATTGTAATTCCCCCAAATAAAATAAATATTCTTTTAAAAAAACCTCTGCCTTCTTTATTGACTAAGAAAAACCTACATTTATCCTTTATTGATACAGTTAATTGTGTGCAATAGTTCATATACACACACTAGTCTACTGCTCAATATATACTTGTTTCAATATTTTTTTATTGAAAATAGGTTCTTCTCTCATACAATACATATGGACCACACCTTCATCTCCCTCCATTATGACAGCTACTCCCCACCTCCTTTCTTCCCCAGAACCACTCCCACTCTGTTTCCTCTTCAGAAAAGAGCAGGTCTCCAAGAGACAACAGTCAAACAGGACAAAACAAGATACAATAAGACATGGCAAAAGCCCTCCTATTGAGGCTGAATTAGGCAACTCAATAGGAGGAAAAGAGTCTCAAGAGCAGGCAAAGGAGTCAGAGATACACCAGGTTCCACTGATAGGAGTCCCACAAAACCACAAAACTAACAGCCATAACATATACACAGAGGACCTAGTGCAGACCCATGACCTGCTTAGTTGATTCAGTGGGTCATGTTCTCCTGGTATCCTCCAACCCCTCTGACTCCCACAATCTTCTCTTCCCTTTCCCACTCTTCTGAGGTCTTTCTGCTCTCCTAAGGGAGGAGCTCCTTAAGGAGAACTCTAGTTTAGATTCTCTCTCCTCATAATGTCTGGTTGCAGGTCTCTGCACTGGTCCCATCTGCTGTCAGAGGAAGCCCCTCTGATGAAGTGTCTGGACAAGTTACCAATCTATGAGTATAGCAGAATATCATTAAAAATCACTTGACTGGTTTTTTTCCTAGTCTCCAGTTCCTGCCTATCCAAATATAGTATGAATCCCCTTATGAGTGGATGTTAGCTGTTAAGTAAATGACAATGAAGCTATAATCCACAGGCCAAGAGAGGTTAGGTAAAGGAGGTGGAGGGCTTAGGGGATCAGGGAGGGGACCCATAGACCTCCCTGGGAAGGGGAAATACAGTTAATTTTGAGGTTGGACTAGTGAGTGAATGGAAAAAGGAAGCAGGAGGGATCAAGGATAGATCAGAGACTGGGGGGAGAGACAGCTTTTAATAACTGTTATTTTGGGTCTAAAGTATTTACAGTTTCCATTTTACCTTGATTATATGCAATTTAGGCCTTGTTCATAATTTAGAGTTTGCCTACTTTGTAAAAATCAACCATAAATCAGGAGGCAGAGCCAGGTGGATCTCTGTGAGTTCAAGGCCAGCCTGGTCTATAGAGCGAGATCCAGGAAAGGTGCAAAGCTACACAGAGAAACCCTGTCTCGAAAAACAAAACAAAACAAAAAAAAAAAAATCAACCATAAAAAAACAATTTTGCCTGTTGAATTTTGTTGACCTTATTCCTTATATTTGAATGGGATGAACATAAAAACTGAGCTTTTAGTTTCCTACTAATTAGTATGATTGCCCTACACTTAGATTGTTGCAATATAGGATTAGTATACATTTGATTGGAAATATCTTTGCCTTTGATAGTGAATCATACTAACAAAATAGTATAATAACTTTTGTATTTAAGAAGCAAAATCATGCATAGAATATGAAATCTCACTATAAGTACAGAAAACCAATTGCCGATTCAGATTTTTCCCGTGTACTGGGGTTTAGAATAAAGAATAAATTCTAGAAGGAGAAAAAAAAATAATGAAATTGAACACAAGAAGTTAATGTGTGAGCCTCACAATTAGAAGTCTGGCACACTATCTCAGACATAACTATATTTCATTTACTCTTCCTTTGGGCAGGAAGAATGAAATATCCCCACACGTGTGTTCACTGTGTTGCTAGGTGGTGTTTTCTGTTGAAATGGTGATAATATCCCCAAGCTACTGTTCAACACATTTAGAGGAAACAGATATGTTATCAACCTACTAAAATTGACTTCTCTGTACAGTTTACTCCCCTGGTGAATTGTTGACCTAAAGTATATCGAAAATACAGATGACTGGCTTTAGTCATAGGACTTTTATTAAGATGCATCAATAATTCAGTATACTTGTATTTTAGTTGGTCTACCATCTTAAAAAATGCAGAAAAAATTAAACAATGGAAAAGCAAGAAAAATGTTAAACAGTGGAATTTGATTTTTTTTTTGAGTCAGAATCTCACCACATAGGCCTGGCTGGACCTTGCTATGTAGAAAATATCTTTCATCTGCTTTAATGTAGTAAACTGTTTTTTATGATATATCAGTTATGTTAAAAATACTGAAAATATACATATTTAAATATCATTTCAAAATATTTATGTGCTATTAATTCTAAATCGCTGAATCTGAGTACCCTAAATAATATTGTGCAAGGTCACACCTCACCAGAAGTCAGCTAAGTGTTTCTTTTCATTGTGGGAAACTATTGCAATTTTTACTCCTTTAGAATTGCTATTTGTAAATACATACATATATGTATGAAACATATGCTTTATACATACACAGAGGCATACAGACTGCAGATGTGTGTGTATTTGGCAAGAACTCATAAAATGACTTAAAATAGGAAATTCAAGTATGCTTGAATCTAAGAAATTCTGTAATATTTAGTGAATGGCTATGTGTTTTCTGATCAGAAATCCAATCAAATAAAGGAAAACCATGCTTTTTTCCAACCATTTTATCAGCATTTTTATGTTCATATGTTTATTTAAGCCAACAATTTAAGTATTTCCTTTTTCTTTTTTTTTTTTGAGATTCAGTATTTTAATAACTTGACAAAATTTATGCCGGTGATAAATAGTAGGAGTTTCAAACCTTCATCAAAAGACTGCAAAGTCTTTTGAAACTTTTTAACCTAACACATTGAAGATATTTTAATATTTATTTTCAAATAGCCACTAGGTTCTTCCATTTGGATTCTATTTATACATTTTCCCTTGGTGCTGTATTTAAACCTCCCACCCAACCTTATGTTTTCTTTCTTTTTTTTTTTTTTGCTTATTATTGTGCTTCTTAATAAAGTACATTTTTTATTGATACGGCGACCACCGAGATCTACACTCTTGCCCTACTCGACGCTCTTCCGATTTTATGTGGTCACACTAGAGATCAGATGACATCTTTGTGGCGCCAGTTTCCTACTTCCACATTTACTTGAAGTCTGTGTGGAGAACTCAGGTCTCCAGGCATGTAAAGAAAGCACCTCCAGCTGTGGAGCCTCCTCCAGGGTCCTTACTGTCCTCTTTTTTGCAGAATTGTGTCATGGTGAACTTCTTCAAACATGCAGACATTTTCCCTGAAGCACAGTAATATCTATGTTGTACATCTCTCAAATTTTAATCCTATTTCACAGTGAGTCATATTTATCATTCTCAGTTTCTCTCAGATATACTTTGGGTCACACTGTGGCTATGAGCAAAAGAAATATTCCATCTCTGAGGAAAAAATATATATATATTATCATTCATCTTTAGAGGACTCGATAGTCCATCATAGAATCCACCTTTTAAAAACCATTTTATTTTTAATTATGCATGCATATATACATATATATGCACACACACACACACACACACACACACACACACACACACACTCTCTCACGGGTGTTTGTGCACCTGTGAGTGAAGGTGTCCATGGAGTTCCACAAGGTAGCATGGGATCCCCTCAAGTTACTGGTGGTTTAAGCCCCCTATGAAAGTGCTGAATACTGAGCTTGGGTTTTGTGCAAGAGCAGTACACGGTCTTAATTACCGAGCAATCTCTCCAGTCCTACTTGTTAGTCTCTTCCCTCTGCATCGTGAGTGCTGGGATATAGTTTTGTGACAGGTGCCTACTCTGGGATCTCTGTTTCTGTCATAATATCTAAGCCACTAAATTGTATGTTATTTTTACTTTGTTATATGACATTTCTGTTTCAATATTTGTTCCTTCCATTACACATTTATGCTTTTATTTAGAAGCGTTATGTTCATCCACAGCTAATTTTTGTGGTTCTCACTATGATTATACTACATTCCTAATTTCTCTAGACTCCTTAGTCTGGTTTGCTTTTTAAATCTGCATGTGTCACCATCATGGGCATGCAACTGCTGCACCCTGGGGGCTACTGTGCTACGCTGCTTGCTGTTGTGATTCATAGGTGTCATAGCTAGAGAGAAACATTGGTTGCCTCCCTCCTTAGAAAGCTTGCATGGTACCTTCTGGTACTATGAGAGCTAGTCCCCAGAGAGAAGGCTTTTAAGTCAGATCCTGCTTGGGGTCCAATGGGCCCTGTGACCAAAGTGCATGATGTCTAAAGCAATAGGGACTTACACTCTATCTCTGGTGGTGGTGCAGCAACCAAGGGCAATATCTATAGCTTATAATGTTTGAATGAGTTTGTTGGACAAACTTTACCAACAACTCAAAAGTGGGTTTCTTATGTCTAGTGTTGGGGCTTTTCATAGAAAGTCTTTGGCTCTTGGAGGAAGCTTTATCAACTCATGGGAATCTTCTATTTAATCTACATTTACATGTATTGTAGTTGGTTTTTAGCTATGGAGTTAATAATACGATTTTTATGACTTTTTCAGACATCCTTACTCTCATTTTATTCCCCTCCTTCCTTTTTCTATATCTCTTCTACTACATAAAATCCTCTCATTTTCCCCATCTTCCCTTAAATCACTTGGTCCCTGCTCTTCCCCTCTCTATCGCTCCCCACTAAATGGTCCATTTTTACTCTCCAGTTGGATTTAAGGACCACACAACATGAGGAAAATCAAGCCTAGTTGCCCCAGCCAGTGGGGTCTCAACGGGGGGGG